>JAUJPO010066613.1:0-12314 GCA_032270745.1 Tiaropsis multicirrata
TCTCTTCTTTTTTTCTCTTTTATTGTTATTGTATACAGCTTCTCATTTCGAATGAAATTGACACAGTCGATTGAAAATGACACAGTCGATTGAAAAGAAGAGAACAATGATCACAAAAAACTTTTTTTCGAAAATGGCGCTTCAATGCAATTAACGATTAATTGCACGGTTTGAGGGCGCGCCATGGTAACCGCACATGTATGCGCCATGGTAACCGCACATGTATAGATTATATCCTGCAGGTATTGTAACTTTCAGATTTTTTTGGGAACATAAAAGATAAAAGATTGTCAAGGTGAAGACAGCTGTAGTTTTATAGCAAATTTTTAATTGTTTGTATGTTACAATATTGGGCTATTTCAGTTTTAGTCCATACAGGGGTAATGACAAACTTTTCAAGGGTTTTTAGTACTTTCAAAATGTTTCCAAGGAGCTCCATGAAGATTTCCAGCATCCAGGGTTCAATAAAACTTTTTTGTTTGAGAAAATCACTGAAAATCGACAAAAAAATGTTTCCAAGAGATTTTGTTTTCTTTGCGTTTAATCCCAGACTAACTTTTTTACATTCATTCTCAACTGAAGAGAGAAGTTCTTGTGCTTTATCGATATTGTTTGAAATTACCCCTTTATCATGGGCAAAATCTAGGTTGGTCAATGCTTTTGTATTCAGTTGTATTGTGTATTAGACGCTTAGCGGGTAGTAGATTGTTTTGGGTTAGGCAGTCAGCAAAATAGCAGCTATTCCGATTGGTTTCGTCGTGGAAAGTAAATAGTCCATCATCAGTTCACAGTCTTGCTTTAAATTCGCCCAAACTGAGAAAGTTGTGTACTGGAATGCTTCTAAATGTGTTATTAAGGTCAGTGTAAAAGTTTTCAACTTTGTCTTCGTCTGCGACATTTGCTACAACCATTGTAGTTTTAGGGTTTCCATTAAATTCAACCATCATTATTCTATTGCTGATTATTTTGTGGTCTTTAAGAGAGGTTTTCTCAATTTGTGGTTCAGAAGAAAACGGGCTCCACCTTGAGAAGCTTGGGTTTCATTTCTCCATCCTGATGATGTGATCAAGAAGTGTGAATCAAAATGTGTAATTTTGATAGGGTTTTCATGGATGATTCAATATTCTTGTATCCCAAGTAGTCCAACATTGTATTTTTAAGGACAGTGAACGAGTTTTCGTGCTCTATTCTCGTTACACAAAGTGTTTAACATTGAGAGTCCCAACATTAATTGACTTCCTGCAACGTAGAAGTGCCTCCAACATTTTGCCGTCATCAGACGCATTCCCCCGCTGAGCACGGTTTATGGGTAATTCTCCATTCAATTAATTTATTTATGTTAGGGTCGTTGACACCCAAGGTCACCATAAATGTTTTTCATTTTGAACATCAATTAACAGCTATTTAATAAAGTTATCTTACTATGTTGGCTGACTTTCCTGCCTTAGCTTGTTTATTCTACATGGTTTGTATTCTTGAAGAAGGTCATTAGGCCAAAATATTGATTAAAAAATGTTTTTTTTTTTTGACTACTTGATTGTTTTCGTGAGTTTGGTTTCTCGTTTACCAAAGAAAGGTCTATACAAGTATTCTTTAAAATCTTTTCTTGTGGATGCTGATTATTGTTGTTATTATTATTTTCATCTATAATGTTTTATAGATTATAAATGAATGTAATAGAAAAGTGAAAATGAGTTTTACAATGGAAGACGAAATCGTCATCAGTACAAGAAAAGATGATCCGATACCAGATATGCTAGATAATTTACCTCCTCCACTGGAAGCTGAAATTGAGATTGAAAGCAAAAAGGATGAAGAAGAAGGAGCACCAATGTATAAGCATGGGCTAGATGTCGATAGTGGTGCTGGATCGTCATCAGATTCTGGCGACAATGACTCAAGTAAGTCCGATTTTCTCTTGAAATTGATTTTCCTACAAGGTGATACTCTCAGGTACCTAATAAACTTGAGTGTAAATAGACGTAATACTGATGATGACTCAAGTTAGTCCCCAGACTGTGTCATTTGAGGCAAACGATCACTCGCACACCTCCACACTTGCGCCTAAAATAGATCACGGTGAGCATAAAATAGCGCATCTAAATCACAGGACTTGTACTGTACTTTAGACAAACAATACATCTCTGTGCACCTAAATTTAAGTAAAATAAAAACTTAGGCGAGCGATGGACAACATGTTTATTTTCTTCAAATAACACAGCCTGATTCCCTTGAAATTGATTTTTCTACACCGTGATACTCTCAGGACCCTAATAAACTTAAGTGTAAATAGACGTAATACCGGGTGGTCCAGAAAAAAACACAACGGGAATATTATGCAAATGTGTTCACCCACAGAAATACCAGCATACTCAATTCGAAGGCTATATGCATCACTTTTTCCGAAGCGGTTGCGGCTCTGAACATTGTTTTACTAAAAGATTAGATAAAGCCCTCTACTTTCCATTTGTTATTTACGATACAAACAAATTATACACATTCCTTTTTGGCCTTTCATTCTATGAATGCATGCTTATACTATATAACTGATTGTATATTGGTATTATGACAGGTTGAGGCTTGAGGAAAAGCGAAAGATTTTGACCTGTACATCTGTATGTTTATAATATTCTGTACCATTTAATATTCTAGCTTTTGGTTTTACAGCCTAGTTAATTATCTCCTCAATCTTTGATTTAGTGTCTCCCGTGCCCTGTTCGTTTTTTCATTTCCTTGCCTTTATTGGGTTTTCCAGAAAAATCCATATTCCCACTGTTGAGGATGTCGATCTTTCTTAACACCAACCCCCCTGGATATCCGTGGCGACAATTTCGAACCATCTTGGATATCCTTGGTCCTTAAATTCTTACCCCCTGGATATAATTTATTCTCAACAAGAGGGACCTTTTCTGAAAAGCTCATTATTATATTTATTAGGAACCTGACAGTATGCTAACGACTGAAAACTCATTTCATAAAAAAAAATGAATAGAAATCCTTCTTTTTTTATTTATATTAACGTAAACATGGCTGCAAATCGGTAGTACTCGTATATTCATGATCTTTTTCCAGCAATGCTATTTTGCATTTGTCTTTCTATCTATCTGTGTATTCCCATTTCAGTGATATATAGTTAAATCTAGGAAAATTGTGAGCCGAAATAACAGCTTTAACAGATTTAAGTCAAGCTGTGTTATTTTTTAATGTCATATCTTTTTTTTTGAAATATCTGTTTTTTCCCATAGATGTGCCAATTAGTCTATCACTAGCGAAAAACAAGGGTGTTGTTGTAGAAGAAGATATTTTGAATGATTTTGTTGTGAAAGGATCTTGTGAAATCAATTTTGGTCAACTTGTTGATGTGAAATCCTCACAGGAGTCTGATGCAAATGTTGAAAAGGCTACCATTTTGGAAGTTTGTGATTCAGACATAAGCGTGACAAAGTCAGATGCTGTATTGGAAGCCAAGATTGTTACAAGAATGGACACTTTTGATGAAAGTGCACCCCAAGCCTCTTTAACTCTTAGGCAAGATTCTAAAATTAAAGTTACCAGTGATGTTAGGGGTGCTTTGGTTGAACAAAAACCAGAGCAGCTTCAAAATTCTGTCACAGAAGAAACAGATTCAAATACAGAATTAGACCAAGGCGAAACTAACAGTAATGTTAATGGTCCATCTCAAGTTGAGGATTCAAATGTTACACAGGAAGCTGAAAGTGTAATAAAAAATGAAGTGTCTGATACAAAACATGTTGAGAATGTTGTTGAAGAGACGCAAGATGTTGAAAATGTTGTTGAAGGGACGCCAGCTGTTAAAAACTCTTCACCTCGTATGAAAGTAAACTTCAACTTAACGCCAACAATATCTGTAGCTGAGGAGGAGGAGGAGGAGGAAGAAGAAGAGGACATGCTTCCAAGTATTGGTCGGAATGATTTTGATGTCACAGCCCCAGAATTGAAGCAACCACCCAATACGGAAAAGGTTCCAATTGAACCGGAAGAATCTTCAAAACTGACCCCTCCCAGTCCCAAGAAGAAATCGCCTGGTAAAAAAAGATTGCAATCCAAAAGCGACGAAATCTTGAATAATTATGACATCATTGATCGGACTGAAGCAAAGAAACTTCAACAAGAATCCAATACGTTTACATTTGCAAATGTTTTTGGTAGATTTAAGAAAGTCTTTGGCGTTGTTGAAGAGCCACTTCTTCATCCCGCACCAAAACAAAACCTTTTGACGGAATCAGGCACGCATTCGTTTCAATCAAGCACTGTTGTGAATTTATCAGTGGAACAAACTGAAAATGGAGAAGCAATGCAGGTATTTTAAATTTTGAATTTCATAAATTTCTCTGTAATCCTTTGTGTGTGGACTCCATAAAGATAATACAAGTCTTCATAACGCGTAAAATATTGATCAACATTTTATTGCCTTGTTTCTGCCTTTAAACTTTTTTACCATTCTTGGATTTTTTTCTTTTTTTGGATGATGATTCATAGTGTGTTGTGAAATGATATTTTCAAAGAAAAATTGTACAGGTCCATTCCTGTCCGAAAGATCAAATCTTGAATTGTAATGGATTTCCGAAAAGCGTCAGTCTACCATCAACTGTACTTCCCTCCCTAAAACCCTATTTGGCAGTCAAACACAGTCAAAAACATTGTGGTGCAACCTCATGATTGAAACTTTTACACACTACCATTCTTAGTACAGGTCAATGAGAAGTTTTCTCAAGATAAATACAATTTCTGAGGAATCTGGTAAAAAAGGGGCAAATATTCCAAAGGGTAACCCAGATTTATCTAAAAGATGTTGAAAATCCATAAAGGTAAAAAATTAGGTTCCTTTTTTTGCTCTAAAATCATTATTGTTATACTTTCGGAGAGGCAGAAATGCCTTGTGAATTGTAAATCTTTAAATAAAAATATTGGAGCAATGTACAAAAAGAAACATCATCATTTATTCATTGCAGGTGATAACAATCTCTCCTCGGAAGGACCAACAACAATATCATCGACAAAATCAAGGAGGTGATAGTATTGATGGTAAAATGGTGGTGTATGTAGATGAACTGGATGGTGGTTACCTTGATATTGGTAAGAATTGATGCCACTGTTTTGGTCAAGTTAGTTCCAACACTTTTGATGAATCGGGTTTCTTCATTGTAATTTTATCTTGATTCAGTGTTAACTTAATTTATCCTAATTTAAAAATTGTTAATGATTATTTGAATCCATATCTTGATACAATGATGTCATTATGAAAATTTTAATTGTACAGAATTTTGATACAATATGGACAATCATAATTGCTAAGTTTTTCTGTTTAAAATAAAACAACAGACTTAAAGATTTTTATGATAATTTTTTACCAAATTATTCCCTTTTTCTTTCCAATGTATCAGATCAAGCAAATGATGAAGGTAGCGATGACGAATCTGACGGCTCCAGTATCTTCGGCGAAGACGATAATGATGTCGTTGGAACACCTGTTACTACTAATGATGTGAGCACTCCTGCTGCTGACACCAAGAAAGAATTAGACCACACTGACTCGTTGTTCAAGATGAATTCCACTTATAGCTTGGTGGATGATGAAAGTAAAAAACCAGTTGCACCAGTCACCGGAGTTAGCCTCAAATCATCGAAAACCTTTTCAACTGATAGAGGTGAGTCAGTATGATATTTTCCAACTGTATTATACCTAACCACTGATCTCTGCCTCAATCTAATAATTTGGCTTCGTATCCATTTTTGATCACCTATCTGCCTATCACCTATTTTATTTCCGTTTTAAAGAGAGGAAACGCTGAAGAATCAAAAACAACATTCTATACAATTTTTCAAGGGAATCTGTAAGAAGATAGGCAATTCAAAGCATTATAGTACAGATCAGTGGGATATTTTAAAGTCGAATTTTTTGGAGCAGATTTAATGTATGAGATGACTCAGAATTTAAGTTAATCTTTCCTCTTTCTAATGAAAAGGGTTTACACTCTTAGCGTTTCTAGTTCTCTCATATAATTTCACTTCAAACTTGTTCTCTTTTTTTATAAAAACACCCGGCCGGTATAACATTGCAATCAAAGAAAGGCTCCAAATTCACTTTCCTAATATTAGATTATAAAATATTCTTAGTATTTTTCTTAAAGAAATGTCCCTTAAAAAACACTTTTCGTTAAAAATCAATCTTTCGCATACTCTAAACTTTTTAAATTTCGAAGTTTCATCTTCTTTATGTTTTGGGAACTTTTGTGTAATGGAAATTAGTTGGTTCAAATATTTAATTAA
The DNA here is from genome assembly GCA_032270745.1 of Tiaropsis multicirrata. Lineage (NCBI taxonomy): Eukaryota > Metazoa > Cnidaria > Hydrozoa > Leptothecata > Tiaropsidae > Tiaropsis > Tiaropsis multicirrata. Next base: position 6,292 of record JAUJPO010066613.1, read on the forward strand.
ATTTTTGTCATTTTTTAAGATCTGCATAAACCGTCTGACAAGAATCGACGACCGACGTTTGGTGGGATGGGTTTCAAATCATTTACATTGCCCCTCGGTGAAATGGGATCTTCAAGAAAGACGAATTCACCAGTAAGTTGCTATAATGCTTTATTTCAGTCTATTTAGCTTTTAGTAGCCAAGCAATGAATTGTAGTGAAAGTGAAAGTGAATATCAAGAAAGTCAACAATTACGAGGATACTCGATTATTCATATTTTGGAGGTTGCGGACCTGCCAATTTTGGGACCACTAAAGTTTTCCGTAGTAAAGTCACTTAAAAAAGGTTTGGAGAACAAAGCACGAAGACAAAAATTTGTCTGCTTTATTCAATCGATTTTAAGTGATTTTTGTGCTAAAGAACGACGTGGTCTCAAATTGGAAGGTGGATTATATGTTTGTACCCTTTTCTTTTCCATGAAATGCGGTCCAATTTAGCCACTAAAAACACTTCTTCAAAAACACTCACTTACTCACTCGCTCAATTCAACTTCACTTTCATTTTCGTCGTTAACGACAGTTTTGTTTCGTTTTCTTTACCAAAGTGTTTTTTTGTTGTTGCTTTTTTTGACGACGACAGAAGCAGGCAGGCATATAGTAGAGATTTTAAGAATTTTGTACGTCTGGTTCAAGCACTTGTTGGCGACACATTTTTAACAGATAAAAATTGCAAATACAATCGTCGGAATCATTCGACTGATCGTTATCATTCGACTGATCGTTTTTTTGCTCCCATTTTTTTTGATACATGGATTCATCGGGCTTTTCCATAAAAATCCATATTCCCTTCACTGTTGAGGATGTCGATTTTTTTCTTAACACTTACCTCTCTGGATGTTTCGTGTCGAAAATTTCGAATCCCCCTGGATATCCTTGCTCCTCAAATTCTTACACCCCCTGGATATCCTAGGATATTGAAAATTTTGAATCCCCACCCCCCTGTATATCCTTGATCTTCAGATTCTTACCCCCTGGATATCCTATATCCTCAACAGGGGGGATACGGACTTTTTCTGGAAAAGCCCTTTCAAAGGTACACTAAAAGTGTTTTTTAAAGTATATCCTGGAATGATGGTAAATCGTGTATAATCGGGGAGGCATACTATCAGTAGCGGCCGTACAGAGGATGAATCTCTATCCCTCTTTCGCTAGCGCTAGACTTCTGGGTGGGTTTAGACCAGTGACTTACCGCACAATTCAGTTTACCTGTTTTTGGCTACTCATTTGTTGAGTGGACGATGGTCGGGATAGAACCCACAACCTTTCAATTGCGAGGAGAACGCTCTGCCGATTGAGCTAACTAACCGGTCACAGATCATGTATACTTTGATGTTGTTTTTGTGTTTCAAAATTGACTCATAAATTTTTGGTAGTTTAAGTTGTTCTAAAAAAGAAATGTCGACAGTCGTTTTTTGTAACAAATAACATGACCGTATATTACGGATTACGGAAACATCCTAAAAATCCGAGTGTCTGCCACATAACAGCAGGGGCAAACATCTGGCAAAATTCCATAGAAAAAATTACGTTTATGGAAATCGTTAATAGAGAAGAATGTGGAGCAAGAAACGTTTTAAATTTTGTTCTTCCAGCTTTATGAAATTTTTGAAAATATGGTTTTGTTTCAGTTCATGAATGTACCAGTCATTTGCTTCTCTAAAGGTCAGTCTCAACCCATCGTCGAGCGGATTGCGCAACCTTAGCTATTCTATCGGTTTGACTTCAAAGAAAAGTAGGACAGTTGTTGTTGTCAGCTTTTTTTTTCTTTCTACCACTCGACCATGACGTAATCTTTTCTATGAAATTTCCACCAGAAAAATGATTCCCGTGATGAGTGGAGAAACGGGCGTATGAATACATTTTCTTTAACTTTGTCTATTTTCGCTCTTGTAAGAATGTTTATTACAAACATTTTGATCGATGTAAGCATGCAAAGTTGAAATGTTCCAATTGAGTAAACAAGTTAGATTTTTTTAAATTGATAGATATCTCTTTGAAGTTATCCTGCTGCTAGAATACAACTACAATACAGTAAAATGTTTATTAAAATTTACTAATATCCAATTTCATTGAGTTCCTTTTGTCAAGATCGTGAAAGATCAGAGTTTGTTCGATTTTAGAAATAACTTCTTGTTAGCTATACTGCACCCCGTATTGAGTTTGCCTTTTTTAACAGAAGGCGATTTTAGAAGTTTTTCTTTTGGAGTTTCTTTGTTATCTTTTAATTCTATGATTGATTGATGAGTCTACTATTCTAGCATTACAATAACAACTCGATCAATGAACTCGTCACTTGACCTTCTCAGACATGCAATCGAAAGGCTTAAAATGTTCTTAACATGTTCTCAACTTTTCTTTCGCTTTCGAAGCCTCGTGTTTTCACAATCCTTTTTTATAAGAACCAGTAAATTTGAGTTGAGGCTCAAACTGTTCTCATTTTTTTGCACTCTAAGCCTCAAATTGTTCTTATTTTGTTCTTATTTTCTGGCAGGAAAAGACACTTATGTTTACTTTTTAAACCTAATCTTTACTGTAGTCTTATAATTTTAGTTTTTAACTTAAAAGCTAGCATATTTTCTGTTATGTTTTTCAAAAAAGAGAAAAAGAGAAATAAATACCATTTTTGAAAAACTTTGAGCCTTAGAACCGTCTTAAATAAATTGTTCTTGTTTTTGGCCATTTTGAGCCTCATTGTTTTTATAAAATTGATCTTATAAAAAAAAGAGTGTGCTCTTATTTAAAACCTTTGAGTATCATGCTGGCAGAATATAATATTATTAATTGAAATTTACTAACATTGACTGAGTGAGTTTCTTTCCTAGATGTTAAAAATTTGTCGTTTGAAAAATAACTTAGTTAAAAAGCTTCGATTTTAGAAATTCCTTCTTGTTATAGCTACTGCATTCCATAATGAGTTTTTGTATTGCAGATGACGTTTGTACAGCTTTTTGGAGTTTCTTTGATATGATGAGTCGATGAGTCTAGCTCATCAAACCTTTTGCAATTATTATAACTACTTAGATTTTGAGTAAAGCCTCTGCCTATATAAATATCTTGATTAATCAAGCCAGATATTACAGCGTTGCGATACTGTGTAAAAGCGATAGCGTTCTCGGTGCTTTAATGATTTTTTTACCAAGTGACTGAACCTGGCTTAGATATCTATGCTACGTTTATAACTATTTCTGTTCATATAACAACAACAACGTTTTTATGTGGATGAAGCACAATTAGTTTATTGATGTGAAATCCTCGTCGCTTGACCTTATATCAGACTTGCAACAAAATTCTCTACCATGTTTATATAACATACTTTATACGACACAAACTTGATCGTGTCACATGATTTAATGAACAATTATATATTAGAACATTGTGACAAAATGGTGTTCTTAACTGTTCTTGGAATTCAAGTCTTAAAATGTTCTTATGATTTTACCGAAAAAGAACCATTTTATTTACAGCTGTTTTCAAGCAATTTTCTTCAGAAATTATCATCGAAAGGCTTAAAATGTTTTTAGCTTTTTATCTTTTGAAACCTATTGTTCTTATAAAAAACGCTCCAACATTTCTTTTTATATATATGGACATTTCAAATATATGTGTATTTCATCTAGAATCTAAAAAAAAAGATTTCACTTGTCACAAATGGAGAACAGAAAAATTAACACGAGCTTTACTGCAGCATTTTAATAGTTTTTTCTTCTCACAAGCTTTCTTTATAGTGTTTTGTCTTTTTGTAAAGCCTATTTTATGTTTTCAATCTATCAAACGGACATGGCTAACTTGTTGAATCCGGCTTAATAATAATTACACAGTCATCAGATTTGTTGTTTGTTTTACATGCGTTTTTGTGGTTTACTAGAAAAATTGATTGTGTTTTTTTGGTGTTGTTATTGTGGTTCTGTCTACATGATTTTCAAATTACCACCTACTGTACTTTATTGATTAAAATTGGATAAATATTATTTATGGACTTAAATTATTTATTTTTATCATGACGGTAATCCATAGATGATATGATTTATGGACTTTATACTGGATATATATGATAATTATGGAATAATTCAATACTGGATGGATGTGGGTGCAGCACACTCTTTATTAATTTGATAAGAAATCATTGCAAAAAAATCGTGTAGTTTCTTTTTTGGTATACAATACACCTGGAATAATACTTTATTAGCAAATTAGACAATGTTGCCTAATCTGTCACCAAGAGCACCACGTCGGAGACGTTGGAGTTTAGAAAGTCCTGAGATGCAAGCCCCCACAATGACTAGTTTGCGTCACACTGACCATAAAGTGCTGACTCTGCCTTTGATGCGCAGTTTTCAAAATAAGGTGTGTTGGGAGCAGCTTGAGGTCCAGAATTTCTGGAATAGCTCGAATTGCTTTTTGCATATTTTAGAATTCGAGGTACTAACTCGAGTGAAAAAAATTTAGAAGATTTTCGGGTTATTAACTCTAAAAATGACGTCATAATGCTTAACTCGAAATTTTAACTCGAATATTTGGAACCTGGAGCAGCTTGAGGCTATATGGTTCGTTTGTCCGCAGCTTTACTTGCTGGTTGTGTGGTTTCAAATGATTTAAAGCAAATTTGAGTGTCAGATAGAGATTTGAATGCTTGTAAAACATGGGAACATTTCATGCTTATAAAATTTAACAAAATAAAGAATTGTATATTGAAGCCACCCAGCAGTCAAATGGCGTATTCTCAATGCAATGTTGTTTTGACGACGTTTTGATGTTTGGAATGACTTTGTTCGAACATCAAATTAACATTTTGTGTTTAAGACTGGGAACACACATAAAAGTATTTACAGGTCATGTTGTGGGTGTATTCTAGTGAGTGAGTGAACCCAGGGGGAAGGAGCACTCGATCTTTAAACTACCGTACGTTCGGAAAAAAGTTTTCTTAAATTCTCTACCCTTATCGTGCACCTGGGCTTTGTCAGAACCTTGAAAAAACCTACCTTTTTTAAGGACCGCACGTCCGGTAGGTCCCTAACCTTGGTGATTTGGTTCATAAAAGCAACAGGAATTTGATCCTCTCCTTCTACCTTTCTTGACAGAGTGAACCATTTGTGCTATTGACTGACGGATATCCAACACATCTACCATCCTTCCCATCCGATCGACGCTCTCTTATTGCGCTGGAAATCTACACCACTGAAAGGACGTTCGTCAGAGGACTGGAAATCATCGTTTTGGTGAGCAGCTATATACTTTTTAATGTTCGTTACGGTTTAGCGGGCGCGGAACGGTGTTTGAACGTCCAAAAAACGTTATTTAGTCGTTGAAACAATGTTGGAATAACGTTTTGTGCGTGCTTGGAAATGTCCCTTTTTGGACTCATTTAAAACTCTTGAAAATGGTCTGTTTGCATTAGCCTGATTAATCAAGCCAGATACTACAGTGCAGCGATACTGTATAAAGGTGATATAGCGTTCTTGGTGCTTTAATGATTTTTTTATATCCGTGAAATTTAAGTTAGCGCTGAATAACTAAGTGTTTCAGTCACAACTAACTATCATATTTTATACCAAGTGACTGAAAGCTGGCTTAGATATCTAGGCTTTTATGTTTGCTTATGGTTCCAATGGCTGACCTTTTTTTACATCGACCTTGAAGGAAAGGAGCAAATTTATGTTCGAGTCTACAGGCCATTGTATAACATCGTGATCTTTTAGTCCGCAAATACAGGGTCTGTAGGTTTATTTACATTCCGTTAATATGCAAATCTTTTTTTACATTAGTGTACCTTTACGTCCTCTAAATTTTGTTGGACCTACCAGAGGAGGTCCTATAAATTAACCTATGTTGGTCCGTTCGTTCGTTCGTTCGTTTGTTATGAACCTTTCTCGAGATTGGTTCATTAGTTTTTTCTGATTTTTGGCACAAAACGCAAAATGATAAAGCCCAAAATGTGACGGAGCCCGATTTTCGAAAAAAAATCTCATTCGGCATATTTTGGTCAAA
>JAUJPO010066624.1:0-12313 GCA_032270745.1 Tiaropsis multicirrata
TGGGGGAGTTTAGATTTCCTAGAAAATATTAACTCTAGGGGGTTACAATTTACTAGTTTATAATGACTGGGGAGTTACTATTTAGGGGAGTTAAAAATCCCGGTGACACCAGCATCCTTTAACTTGGATGCCCCTCCCCCCCCCTCCTTTGATTTAGGATCCATAGAAACGATAAACAAAGATCGATGCATCTCTTTTTTAGCACTTCATTTTTTCTGGAATATACTTGTATGACTACAATCATAATAATTAATGTGATGGAAATTGGTACCTGTTATATTATAAATGTTATAATTCAAATATTGACAAATGTAATTAAAATCTTGCTATGTAAATACTAGGCCATCGAGGTGTTATAATAGTGAAAATAATGTTTACTAGGTGAACGTTAATTTACTCACGCGCCTCGAGTTTCATGCCCTTATTTTCATAAAGTTCGTTGCAAAATGATTTTCGCTAAAAACAATTAATATCATTTAGAACCCAGAATGACGAAAGAGACCAAATTAAATTAAAATTAAATCTTCCTAATAAAATAGGAAGTCTCAATGGTATATAAAAAGCTTGAAATAATTAGGGCACCTCGTCTTAACAATCACGTTTCCAGGAGAGCTGTACAAGACCAGCAATGGCTGATTGAAAACCAGCATTGTAATCACACGCAACTTCATTCTGAACGTAATCTTCCCGGTTGTCTTCATAGTTGTCTTCTTTATCTGGTCCACCAACAAGAGCTCCGTGTAAGATTTGTGGGTTTGCTTCTTCCAAACTAAATTGGTCCCATCCACAAGGCCCCTCGTCAGGACAAGAGCTACTGGAATGGTGCGGACGTTGTGGAGGATTGGTTCCAAAACCAACAACATAACTTCTTCCTGCGTCTCCCAGCATGTAGTTGATTTGACTTCGAGCAAAATCATTGTAAAAATCCTTGTCTGCCATTGTTGAAGCTATTCGAGCGAGAAAAGCCAGGTTGGCGGCGTGTCTCAAAGTACCCCATTTTTGTACGAAGAAAAGACCTTTTGGTGTGTACTTGTTGGTTTGCTTCAACAAACTGTTCAAATTTTTTAGATAGTTCTTGTCAGAAACTTTTAACCTTTGAGCGAGGACTTGAACACCGTACCATTTGTTATCCCATGAGAATTCGCCAGGGGTTTGACAAAACGCCTCATTATCAAACTCATCAAGGAAATTATTTTTGTAGATTTCATCTCCAGTTGCTCGATACAGCCACAAAGATGCCCATGCCAACTCATCATTGTAACCACTCCAGCTTTTGTAAAACTTGGCAGCTTCAGGGATAGAGTCGTGGTATTCACCACGGTAAATCATGGCAAAGGAGTAGAGCTGTTCGGCATGTTTCAGGAGCTTTAAGGAGTATTCGTAATCTGTGGATCTGAAAACCATTGAGTTAGCAGCTAAGGCAGCAGCAGTTTCACCAGCCAGCTCAGATCCTGGTTTGGTTTCATTGATACAAAACGAAGGTCTGTCCATTGTCGAATCTTCTGGGCGTCCCCAGAATTTGTGGTCTTCACGCCCATCGCCAACTTGTCCATAGAACTTGTTTGGAGAAGGGTGACATTTGATGAAGTAATCAGTTCCCCATTTGATTGCTTTTAGTCCATTTTCATATTGTCCTGATAAAGAATAACCTTTCTTGAATTCCAACATTCCCCATGCAAGATTTGTTATGGTTGCAGCCATTGGGAAACCAAATTTGACATGATCACCGGCATCGTAATAACCACCTGACAGATCGATATTGTCATCTTGTCCATCATCCAATGCAGAGTCTCCTCGCCATGTCACTCGTTGGTCATCTGGTAACTTGCCAGATCTTTGAGCTTCGTAGAAAAAGAGTGATTTTTCTAGCACTTCACCATAGTTGTATTTTGTTGGACATGCATCGCAAATGTTTCGACCACCAGTGTATTTTCTAACACCACAGAATTCAGCGCATTTTAAATGCGATCCTTTATGTTGATGTTTGAATTTCACTTCATACGCCATTAAAAATTCCTCCTGAGTGAGAATCTGATTCCAAGGCTCTGGTACCAGAATCACCTCTTTTTTACCGGCAGATCCTTCATCGCCATGCGTTATCCATGTCCTCATATCGTTGGCTAGAGGCTCATGAAACACCATCCTTAATGTCCAGTTGTGGAGATCGTAATCGAAGTTTGGTTTCAGTCGTGAGATACTGGTGTAATCAAATGTATCATACCACTCCGTGACAAAGTGATTGTGGTAATTACCCAGACACCATTTGTCATGATCTGATTTCCCACTTTCCGTCTTTGTTGTTTTTGGTTTGTTGGTGTTTGTAGATGTTTGGTGATCGACCTTGCATGGCTTTATCTGCGTTTTTTTATTGGTTCCACATAGCGTAATACAAGTCAGCAGAGTATCTTTATGTTGTTTATCCTTGAAGTTAGCGTTGAATCGAAATCTCATTTTTCTCCTTGTCAGTTTAGCTTTATTTTTTGGCTTTAATGTTACTATCTTTTGTCCTTTGGTTTTCAGCAACTTTTGAACACGTTTAGCTTTCAGGTTGCTTTGTAACGCGTCTTTAAACTCCAAATTAATTTGCCAGTCTTTGAGTCTGGCTTTGAGATTCAAACTAACCACTGCTGTTACTCTCCATCCTCCTCTTTTCTTGATCTGCTTATTGATATTCACTTTGAAATCATTGTGGCATTCTTGTGCTTCGGAAATCGTCAGAGCTGAAATGACCACTAGCAGCAATGTCTTCATCTTTGAATGTTTACATCAGAAATGAAAACTTCTATCTTCTTGTCTTGATGAACGAATCTTACCATACAATCAAACACAACTTTCATTGTATCTACACTCGCAAGGCTGTATCCTGTATGGGAAGGATACTTTTAAGCTGGTTATTCTTGATTGAAAATTGATGAGAATCGTTTAATTTGTTCTCTTTTGTTTCTAGGTGCTCGTGGATCCATTCTCACTGAATTGAACAATAGAAAAGGTTCGTTAATAACAATTGATTGTTACCGTTGATGATTAGGTACCATCAATATGTTAAATCCCCATCTCAAAAAAAGTGAAATACTTTGCAGGGAAATCTTTGGAGGAAGAATATTAAATCTTCACAAAAATGTCGTTAAGGAGGAGAGTACCATGCACTCTTTACGGAAATTAGAATTTTGACAGCTCTCCACCTGCCGGAAAAAAAACATATTTTTTTCAAGATGTCGGTGATTCGATTCCTGAATTTCCAAACCCTTTTTTAATTCTTGTTTCATAATTCCTGATTTCTGAATTCTGAATGAGAGTGAGATAAAAAAAACGGCATCTTTTGAAGATTTGTTATGCCACGGCTGTGGAAAAATAAAGATTTTAAACGCTTATAATCGAACATTATTGCAATATTTTTTAATTATCGAACATGCAATAGTCTTGGCATGTTATTAAAAGCCACATTAAAAACAAACCAACAAACTAAGTTAAATGCAGTTTTTCTGTTAGGTACATACATCTAACATTTTATACACTCAGCTGTAAGTCTTCAGAGCCTGTGGGGTCACCTGCCGCCGGTTGGTACCCTTTTTGAAGCTATAAAGTCTCTGGCAAGGTCTCAAAATCCAACGTCCAAATGATTTGCTCTAAGGATCGGTTGTTTGAAATTTTTAGTACTTCTTTCCAAAAACGAAACAGCGAAATATTTTCCTAAATCTCTGACAGACCCCTGACAAGGTCCAAAAATCAGCCAAATTTGCCAAAAAGTTGTTAAAATTAGTCTCTAACAGCGCCCAACTTTTGAACTCCGGGCAGCACGTCCCCGTCAGTCTTTAAGGTCAGTGCCCGTTCCCCTGGATTTTGTTAACTTCATTTGCGGTAGAATACAATAATGTTTGCATGTATGTCTGTTTGGACAAAAAACTTTGGGGCGCCCTGCTGAAATTGGCAAATTTAGCTGAAATTTAGTACAATTGTTCCTTAGGCAAACACCTTGGGGTGTTTTTGGAAACAATCAGCAGTGTACAAAAACAGGTATTAAGATGGTCTAAGAATGTTTCTTATATTTCTAGAACGATTAAATTATTATTCAACTGAAGTTGGAAAATTTCAAAAATACATATGTAAAAGTCAGGGATTTGAATACAGGCAAATAAAAGTAGATTTTTTAAAAACTCGTGTATTGATTTCGCTTACGACACACGTGCATATTTCTTTAGCCTTTACCGAACCCGCACAACGAGACAGTTTTTTCATTTCCGTGTGTGGGTTTGTAACGTTTAGATGATGGAGGGGACTGACAACAATGAAGTGTTTTACAAATTGACTTGGCGTTCTTTTTCACATGACAATAAGAGTTTTGTACTCCACGTATAGGATCTTTGAAAACATGCTTGCAAACAAAACCTTTCTAAACGTAACAAACCCTGTTTGTCTGTTGTAAAATATTTGTCGGTAAAAATCTCCTCTTTGAAGAAACCATGACACCATATCACTTACTTACTTTTTGTTTCTTTCGTCCTATCCTGGTTTCTACATATTAAACGTTTTAACCGGTTTTTACTGACTATCTTTTTGCAACAGACTTTAATATCGTTAACCATATCTTTTAAATGTTTTTTATCGCATAGCATTTTTCTCAGGGTTTTCCCTTCTAATAATATAGTCTAATTCCTGCAGTATTCAGCTTGTTTCGTAAGCTTGCCATAATCTTCTGATAATCTACAGTATTTTAAATTTTGCAAAAGCTAGCAAAGTCAAGACGAATAAATAAAGTACCTTAATTTCGTCGAGTTCATTAACTTTGATGATGAAGAAATTAATCTTCTTTAATGATGCCAAACCTATAAAACTGCCTCTTAAATAGAGATTGAATTAGCTCCTAATGAATACATTATATAGATGATTATCATAGTAACTACGAAAGCCAATCCAGCACTCCACGTTTTTTCGACGTTGTTTTGACGTCTTTTTCAACGTTAAAACACTGTAAAGACGTTGAAACAACGGCGAAAGAAAAACGTGTCTTGTGTCTGCTGGGTATTGAATTGATGCTAATCAGAAACAAAACCGATTAGATAATTTTTTTTTTTTAATGCAAAGTATGTGATGTGGGAAGAATTGGTTTCAGAAAATTGTGTTTAATTGTATAACTGATATGAGTGTAGTGACTGCGTATTGGTTTTAATGCCTTGTCATGACAGACAAGTATTACGTTCACTTGTGTATGTTTATATCTGGTATATATACATAACATACTTATATGTGCCTTGATTCATTTGACAGCAGTCGTGTCTTGTATTTTTTTTATGTTTTCACCAGGAAATTGTTTATTGTTATTTTCTTTTCATGGAATGCTGGTTAAAGAGATGGCCAGCCGACCCAACAGACACAAGGCCTTTTTCCAACGTTGTTTCAACGTCTTTTCAACGTTAAAATATCGTAAAGACGTTGAAGCAACGTTGAAAATACGCGTCTATTTTCTTCACGTAATTATGCGACATTCAAATTTCGTGCTTGATCATGATGCAAGGTCGGATACAGAGGTAGGCTATATATGGAGGAGAGTGTGCTAATTATCGTATTACCTTATATGGAAACTAATTTGTCTCCGTGAATAAGATAAGCCTACCTCCTGTTTCTAATCTGATATTCAGATGGTGATATTTTCTATCGGTACGCTAAAGCTCTAAAGACACCGATGAAAATCCACCATCTGACAAATTTGGCTTGTGTTTTGTGCTGGGACTGCGCAATTTGGGAGTCCGGGCACGAACTAAAAACAATCACGAATTTTCAAATGAAAAAGTGCCAAAAGGAGAAAAAAATATAATTGTCAGCAGAATGGCGCAATTCAAAAAGTTATATCATTAGAATTTCGTAATTCCTCAGATGGTTATTTTCATCACATCTTTAGAGTTTTAACGTACCGATAGAAAATTCACCATCTGAATAACAGTTTACCTGTACCCGACCCTGTGATGCGTGATTTCGGGGCAAAAATACATCTTCAATTTCTAGCATTATTTTTACGTATTACAAATAATTACACATTGCATACAGCACACAAAAAAACATTACACAATTGTTGACAAATGGATTTACAAATCAAGACACAACTGGTCCAATATGCTGTCTTTTTTCTGTTGATTCTTTCTGGTGTTCTTGTAATTACCAAGATACAACAGCAAGACTGGATGACGGAAGAAATCAACTCAGATTACCGTCATTTCAGAAAGACGTTTGAGAAAGCTGCAAACAGAAGTAATTTTTCAGATGGGCTCTTCAGCATTCTTTATCGTATACCAGACGATGCAGCCATACGCATTCAATTACTGTTTGGTGTCAAAAAAGCTTGTCAAACGTTCACTATCCATAGGTTTAAGTCTAAATACATGGAGTTTGCCATCCCAAAGATTGAGTGGTGTGTCACAAATGACTTTTTTATTAACCCTGAAAAATATGAGCTTCCTGATGCCGACTTATCATTTGCTGCATATAAAAATGAAGGGAAAGGTATGGTCACTTACTTTTCTTATTTAAGAATTTTTAAAAAGTTTATAGGAAAAAAGGTCTGTTTTTTTTTCTTTTTCCAGTTTGACTGACTTTTCTCCCCGGCAGGGGCTGCACTCATGTGGTCCGTTTTTCTACATCTTAAGAACGTGCCAAGGCTGAAATTAAGAAAAAAGAATTTCTACTGCAGGAGGATTTTTCAACGCTTTAATAAAGTGTGTCCCAAGCACATAATATTATTTCAACATTGCTTCACTGAAAAATAACATTCTGATGTTGAAACAATATTATTTGGACGTTAAAACAACGTTTCCTGTCTACTGGGGTTATTGCAATTCTATAGAGACCGCAATGCATTTTTCTTTTGTTATTTGGACTCATCTATATAGCAATATCAATAAGAACACCTAAGGCTGAAAATGGTTGAAAAAATAAGAACATTCAGCCTCAACCAAAATTTTAGTGTTCTAGTAAAGAAAATCGTGTAATAAACAAGTCAAGTTAATTGAAATTAATGAAAATTTTAATTTGTATTTTAAAGATTTTTATTTTTTGCACTTCGCGGAAATAAGGTTTGACGAATCAGACGTCACGGAAAGTTTTCTCGAGTGGGACCTTTGTTAAGAAGCTTACGAATAAAACTTTTAGCAAATTATGCTTTCTTGATGTTTTTTCACAAATCTAAACTGAGATCAAAAATCTTGGTCATTTTGATGAAGCAGTCAATTTTGATTTCTTGTTGTCCCAGTTTCCCCTGGAAATGTCTTTAAAAGAAAAGCAGATTTCAACTTCGCTATGTATTTTTGTGGTACTTTGAAGTCTGTAAGGGAATTATTTTGTGCTTTACTTTGGCTATAACGTTGTATAAATTTCATAATCAACTGTCATCGGAAGCTTTCATAATCCAGAAATTTTACCAACGATCGGCATGAAGATTGGATTCTTTCTTTGATGACACCTAAAATCGTGTTTTTGTTAAAACAAAGATGTCATGTTTAAAGGTAAAGGAAAGAAAATTTTGAAAAGCAAGGCCTTTATATCTGCATAAACTAGTTTGAAAATTGGAGTTTTGTTTCAAATGGCGAACTGAAGATTATGTTTTAGATTATGCGTGATTTATGCGTAATTTATGAAGAGTCAACGTCAGCGTCAGCGTCAGAGAAGAAAGCTTTTAAGAAATCAATCATCTTAGATTGGCGAAAACTGTTGCTCAATAGGGCTTTTGTAGCAGAAAAAGATTTTAAATGCTTTTATTGTATGCTTATAAATTTGATGGAATTTTGTAGAAAATGTACTTTTTGACACTTTAGCCTTCTCGAAAAATTATAAATTGCTGTTATTTGTTGATTTGCAGCAGGAAAAAAATTGAAAATATATTGACTCAATCCCGAAATATCATTAAAAATTCTTAAAATTATCAAAGGAAATATCGTTAGTTTTTTGTTCAAATACCGGTCTCGGCAGGCAGTCTCGGCAGGCAGTCTCGGTACCGTTATCCCGTTAAATTTTTGTCGAAATCCCGAAGTCCCGTTGAAAAATATACCAAATCCCGTGATCCAGTTATCTCGGATACCCCCAACTGCAAAAGGGTCAGTTTTTATGGAAAGTTTTCACTGCGCTGTAATAGTGTTGTCCGGGGGTCAAAAACGTAAAAAATATCCTGGGGTAATTATATCATCCAACCCCCGTGAACAATTAATTTTTTCTCTGAAACAGCGCAAATGTTACTTCTTTTCTTTTAGCTTTGAATCAAGCATTCATTTGCATGGTCATGTCGCTGGTGTTGGTGACTTTCTCCTTAATCATGTTGGTGTTGAAGACGTTCAAATGGAAGTTGAAGCTCAACGTTACAATCATCATTTCAACGGTCATTGCTTGTAAGTTGAAAAGTTTGTTTTGTTGCATTCTCTCAATATCAAAAGCTGGGTTTAGTAACAACGATCACCACGAAAATCTTAGTGTGTGGCAAAAAGAGTATTTTTGACAAGAATATTTAGTGTATATTAGTGAGATATTAGTAAGTAACGTTAGCCTTTTGCTTGACGTTAGTGAAAACACAACAATACTTCTGTCTCGATCAGGTTCTAACAAGACAATAATTTTACTTTCCAACAACTGACATCCATTGCTAAAAAGACAGATCACAGCACTCGCCTTCTTTGTGGTTGAAATTCCTTAAAAAAGATTACGTTATCGGGAAAAAAAGCGCATGCTAAAAAAAGAAGTTTACAACTGTTCTGCTTTTAACAAAGCCGTGCATGTAACTTTTAACATGGTCGTCGAATGGCTTCATTCATTTCTGGTCTACTATTCCCAGCAGACGTTGTGTGTCTATAAAAAAGCGTAGAGTAGAGACCAGCTTTTACACTTACTCAACCTTAAGAAAATATTGCGATGCTAATTTTCCTTTCAAAGCAATACCGCGGCTGCAACTAATTCACTCAACCCAGACACGCTTTTGATTGACTTAATTGATAAATTGTTTAATCTAGACGATCATCCGAATTTAGATTATATGGAGGAGCGTATCCAGAAGACACATGTGGCATGAAGTTCTTTATCTTTTTAAACGTCTAAATAGAGTACTGACGTAATAGAACGAAGCTGTTTTGACGTCAAAACAACGTACCGTGCCTGCCGGGGGTATTGAATTAAATTTGTATTCGCGCACAAAGGAAAATTAAATTTAATATAAAACTTTAGTCCTCAATTTGAAAGAAGAATACCTTATCATCCCTTATGACTCAATTAATTCAACTATCTTTCTATGTTTAAACGTATCTCAGTATATTGTTGCAAAAGCAGGCCTTTAGGAGAAAATATGACCCGAAGGTTGTGACGTATGGAAACAAATACGAGCGTTATACATTTGTTGTACACGTTGTTCATCATACGAGAAATGCTTCTCAACAACTGAAAATCTAATCTAATTTTTCAATTTTCTAAAACGAAATAAGATTTCTCTTTTATATGCGAATCATGCCATCAAACAACGCTATTTTTCTCATCTTACAAATATCTCATTCCTTTGATTCAGGCTCCTTCATCATTGCTGCATTATCAATCGTCCATACCAAATTCAATTTCAAGAGAGATTTCGAAAAAAACAGGGAAATCATAAAAAGCCATCATCAAGAATTCGCTTTCATTGATGGTGACGATGATGTCAATGATGCAGGTAGTGGAGGAGATGATGGTAAAACAAGATCAGATACTCATGAAACAGGGTATTTTCACCACTACAACAGCAATACCACATCCACTTCCAACCACCATTCAAACGACAAAACAGGAAAAGGATATTCTAATGATTATAATAACAACACGTCTACATCAGTTCCACACCATTCGATTGAACACGGTGGTGAAGATGGTGGTAAACAATCACCAGGATATTCTGGCCATTATCACCACACCAATCATTCTATATTCATGAATCACACAGCTACTTATGAGACTTTCGAGGCATCTCTTGAGAGAGGGTTGTACGAAACTGTACTATTGTTAATGGTGATACACTCAGATTATCAAGAGTATCTAGGAACTCCGTTGAAACTGGGCAAAATTAACATTGGGTTGTTACTGATGGTGATTCTGTTATCTTTGTTGGAGATACGTTGGATTAAGAAATCAGTTCATGGTGGTGATGTAGGTGTGAAATATAGACGTGCTTCACTGACCGAAGAAAATGTCTGAATACACTGCGGCTTTCTGACTTTGAAACAACGCTGTTTGGACACGTTAAAACAACGTCCTGTGCCTACTTGGAGGACAGCAATTGTTCTGTTCATCTTGAGAAGACGTATTTTGTTCTACCTTT
Source organism: Tiaropsis multicirrata (assembly GCA_032270745.1). Classification (NCBI taxonomy): domain Eukaryota; kingdom Metazoa; phylum Cnidaria; class Hydrozoa; order Leptothecata; family Tiaropsidae; genus Tiaropsis; species Tiaropsis multicirrata. The sequence continues at coordinate 10,313 of JAUJPO010066624.1, forward strand.
ATAGCAATTTAAAGGTACACCTCAAAATAATTATGATTTGAATTAACTTTTAAAAGGCAAAAAGACTTGGGTGTTGTATATAGGATTTAAACTTTATTTTCATGTTTCTTAGATTTTGGTTGTATCATTATCCTGGGGGGGGGGCACCTAGGAAAAATCTAGTACGGGACGTGCCAGGGTTAGGATAGGTCTGAAGTATCTGATATGGTCCCAAAATCGTCAAAATCTAAAGAATTTACTCTGATAGAGTCGCGGTTTTTTGAAAAATTTAGCCCTTTTTCCAAATATCATGAGAAATTTTGGCCTTCTAGTTTCTGTCAGGGTCCGAAAATCAGGCAAATGTACTAAAAACTTTTCAAAAGTTTGTGTCTGACAGGGTCCACTTTTCGACCTTCGGGCGACACGTCCTCGTCCGTCGTCAAGGTCAGTGCCCCAATCCCCCCTGGGATTATTATTTTAAATTCCTAAAACTGTTCAGCTGCTTTTGTAGTTTCAAAGCTTCGACTGAAGTTTTTATTCCTTTTATTAAATTTTCATTTATTTTACTCATCCGTATTTCACAATGGCTATCGCACCGTCCCTAAATTTATAAATAACAAAATTGAGTAAAAAAGATTGTATAGTCTAGATAAAGACTTTCTTGAGCTAAGTCAAAATATAATGTAAAATATTTCATATATTGTGTAAGAGTTTTGACATGTACCGGGTGACCCACAAATAAATTTAAGTGTTCGGTGACCCTGGGAGCCGAACAAATGGTTTTCTAATTAACATCTATTTCATTAGATTAGACAAAGGAAAGTCTAACTTAGGTTTTGGATATAACTTTTTTAAATTTGGTTCAGTATTTATAGGCATTTTTTAATGTAAATATTAATGAAATATTAGCAAAAAACCTGTTTTGTGACGTCACAAAGATTACTTCATTAAAATTGAAACATGAATATCTCAAAAAGTATTAACTTTATCATCATGAAATTTGGTAGAATCGAACTAATATTTTACTTTCAATAAAAAAGAAAAAAATTCAAAATATTGATGACATCATTAATTTTGAGCAAAAAACGACTTTTGCTGATAAAATGCTGATCTCATCAAATTGTTATATTTGTTATTTTTTATTTTGTCCATAATATTCATACAACTTTTATGGCCAAATTTTATCAGGATTAAATTCAACTTCATAGAAACATCAATGATTTTCAAGGTAAAGAAAAGTAATACATCCACGGCACTAAGCTACATATTTTATTTCATTTTGGCTCATATAACATTCAAAAGAATCATGCAAGTAAAACATAGTCAAGCAACAAATTTTATACTTTTTATCTTTGAGAATACACTTTTTCTTTTTTATTGTATTGCCAGAGAAAGTTGATATATAAACAAAAAATAGTGAACGAGAAAAGAACTAACTTAAGCACCCGTTATTCACAAAGAAACAAGATCTAATTCAGGTAAGGCTGATCCAGTGTCTTTCTGAATAACTTTTTTAGAGCATTCGCAGTGTTTTTGAAGCTATGAGGCCCCCTCGTGCCGGGGGGCAATTACGAATAATTTCTCAAACCATTATAAACATTGCATGACGTCGTAAACAATTTTGCTTAAATTTGATACCCTTTTTTGACGTGTTTTTGCACTTTTTTAAAAGTGATTTTTTACTTAAAAGCCTAGAGACTGTAACTTTGTAAATACTGAACCAAATTTAAAAGGTTATACCTTAAAATTTAAGGTGGACTCCTGCTCTGTCTAATGAAAATAAATATATTTATTAGAAAACCATTTCTTCGTCTCCACGAGGCCACAGCACACTTAAACTTTTTTGTGGGTCACCCAGTGTCAGTATAGTTGTTATTGCTATTGTAGTACACCTTTAGAGATAAGAGATGTATGAATTTTGTTAGGCTACGTCATAATTTCCTTAGTTCAGAGCGTAAACTCCTTCTCTTCGGACTATGCGCTTTGCTCTGAAAATGAATATGAAACAGCGAGATTTTACTG
>JAUJPO010066635.1:0-12311 GCA_032270745.1 Tiaropsis multicirrata
AATTAAATCCGTGCCAAATATTTCAAATCCGCTGTGCGCCAAATTAAATCCGCGCCAAAATTTCTCCACTTAAGGTAGTATTAGTATGGGTATAAAACTAATTAGCGAGGTTACACAAGAACTTGTTTGGACCCTAGTCTAGCGAAGTGTCAAGCCGAGTACGTGTCGTGTCTCCAGAAGTAAAAGCAAAACTATCATAGATTTGTATTATTACACGCGATATAAAAAAGAACTCTCTTTGTACAAGGGTATACTTTCACGAGAGAAACTTTCCCAAGGTCAAAATTTCGTTTAATTTTTCAGATAAAATTTTGCGAATTGAAAAAGTCACAAATTCGTGAGTTTCTAGAATTAAAGTAATCCAATCGCTTAAATAGAAAAATAATCAATATAAACTAAAATGATTTTGAGCCTAACGGTACAACCATATTGACAGTATCAGCCTTTAAATGACGCCTGTCCACGTTGCCAGGGATTGGTTTAAAGTCGATCTTCGTTGTGACGGATATACAATTTTCAACCAAATAGTGAGGAGGTATAAACGTGGAAATTATATTTTGGTTTTCAAATCGAGTATGCCAAAGTTGCATTAAACAGTCCTTTCCAAACTCAAAACGATAAGGATATTTTCGGAGCCATTTACATTCAACGAAGAACACTTTTTCATAGGTTTTGTCGTCAAATACCAAATTTACCAGACACAAATTTTGAATAACACAAGGTCTTGTGTCAGTGGAAATAGCTCCTCCATTAACATAATGAGCAAATGCAAACTTATCGCTGTTTCTACCCTTTCGATAATTTGTTGTTGCAAAGGTTTCGTTCAGTAGATGGAATCGTTTAAAGGTGGTAACGACCTTACCAACTGCATGAATCTTTTTTCCAAATGGTAGCATGTCACATAATAGTTTCAGATCTTGGACTTGATCATCATGAAGAATCACATTTTTAGTGGGCAATGACTTAGGCTCTGGTTGATATGGTGCTTTCTGACGAAGGAAAGATTGTCTATTCAGAAGAAAATCTTTGTTGATAACACTGGTTGGTTTTTCTTGTGATGTGAAGCACTGATATTCCGAGTGATCAAGACTGTTTACCTTAGCTTCCTTACAAAATTTTCGCATTGTAGTTAAGACAATATCCTTCTTATTGGTATGATAATTGCCAAGAGTACCATTGAATCTTTCAAACGAAAAACACCAAAAGCTGTAGATGGGACCAAAATCTAGCATACATTCTTTTAAATGCAAATGCAAGTGCATATTTGGAGTACAAGCCTCTTTCCCATATATAGTTTCTACACCTTTACAAAAATCAAGAAATAGCTTATGAGCATCGTCTATTTCCTTTTTAGTCACCACACGTTTGCAAATTGTTCTGCAGGCTGTTACAAATAGGTTCCAATGGGTTAGCTGTTCACTCGTAAGGAATTCTCTCATGCAAAATAAAGAGTATGTAAGGATAAAGGTCTTCCACTCCTCTGCTTTCATTCTTTTCCTTGACTTTAACACGTTGTGGGGAAGACGGCCATGCTTTGTTGGTATATTGATTTGACGTTGTAAATTCGAAAACTTATCAATATCTTTTTTCTCATCTAAAATTTGTTTCTTTACCCATATTGAAAACATGTGTTTGCCAGTACCAAGTAACAAGTTATGCATGGGGTCCACTACATGCATTCTAACAGGGTCATAATAGGGAAGTTCGAACAAATAGGAATACCTCACTCCATATTCTTTTTCAAGATTTTGTTTTGTAGTTTTGGTAGCCGCTTTCTCAATCATTTTCCCTCTCATTTTGTGTGCCATTCCGTAACGTTTACGGAAGTTATCGAAATCGAATCCTGAATAGTCAGCTCGTTCTCCAAATGCTTCTCTCGGAAACTCTTTCCAGCACTTACTGCAACCTATTAAAAAACGTATGACGTCAATTAAGTCAAGATTAAGTCAGAGAATACCCCCTCACAACAATGGTATTAATACTGGATTCTTTGCCACGGAAAGTCATATGATATACTCTTCAACCAATAAGATTTAATTATTGCGAGGGGAAAACAAACACTATGGTTTAACTCACTAAAAGATTTTGTTTACTGATTACATATAATTTATCTTTAGTAAGTGTTCGGTTTTCCCCTAACTGTGACGTCATGTCGTGGCAAAGAATATCAGAATATATTTAAAGAATTTTAAAATGAAAGCTAGATATAATTTAGTGGGCCAATAAAAATCACTAGAGGTACTTGATACAATGCAATATGCAATGGAATTTGAGCTAGTCAATATGAATAAAATACCTTAATAAAAATGCAAGACACAATTGACAAACCTTTTTTTGCAGAATAACTTAAAAAACCACCACATTTTCTTGTTGCTGGGATATCACTTGAAAGACAAATCAAGGCAAGTTTGTAGAGTTTCTTAAACGAAGTTCCATCGTTTATCAAAGCACCAGTCCAAAAACACATCAGTTCGTCGACTATTGGCTTAAGAAAGGTGTTGATGTTATGACTTGGCTCTTTAGGGCCTGGAATTATCCCACACAATATTATATTCTCCCATTTAAATCTTTCTTCACGTGGGAGGTTAGATATCGCCATATATATTGCTCCAAGAGAATACTCTGAATTTTTGAAAGGTTGAAACCAATCTACGTTCATAACCAACCCAATATTGTATGATCCTTCAAAAAATGGTTTTCCTTTATCGTCTTTGAATGTTTTATATAATGCAGCGTCTTGCATGTCAGTAAATATGTCTTCATGTGAGCTAATTTTCTGAGAATGTAGCAAATCTCTGAAACCTTTCCTTTTAAACAACATCTCCAAAGAATTTGCTATTGGTCTTGAGCTGTAAATCTTTCTTGGTTGATAAACAACTTTCTTTCCATCTGCAGACACAATCTTATCAAGCAGTCGAGTACCACAAGGTTTTCGATGAGATTGGAAAGTATGATTAGGAAATAAGATGTTGGAGCACTTGAGCAACTTCTTATCAATGACTGTATCCTTCCACGAATAAATTTGATTGCACTGTACACATACAACCCACTTAACAAACATTGAGTCTTCATCAATACCAATAAGTTTCTTTGCCATATACATTGTTTTAGGCATAAGTTCACTTAATTCCTTCAAAGATTCGATTGATAAAATTGACCACAGCATCCAAAATAAAAAGCGAAACAAAAACAGCAACTGAACAACATTATTATCAGACAGGAAAGCAGTTGATTGGTAAAGGAAAATTGATTGAAGAAGTAAGCGTATTACTTTATTTTGCTTTCTCTCATGTTGAAGATCAAAGTGTTGATTTTGGACAAACATTTCCATGAACTAAATGAATAGAAAAAAATATTACAATTAAAAGGTATAAGTGTCTTTAAAAAAGCTGAATACAACATAGCTTACCTTAAGGGAAGAAATTTTTGCGGCATTAAATTTCACGGTTGAGGGCATTTTTAGTTCAAAATATAGGATAATTTGGCCTAAAAACGCCAATTTCAGGGGTAAAATTCCAAAATTCAAGATTCTATGTGTTTCCCGGTTGACACCCAAAACTGCAAAATTAAATGCCTCGAAAATTCTTCCCGCGAAAGTTTCTTCCCTAAGGTAATCAACAGTAGGTTCCGTTAATATTGTTAGTCTTATGGTCTGTTATAAGTGAGATGTGGTATATATTGAATCAGTAAAATATATTAGGCAAAGCAAGTTTAGCAAGTATTTAGATTCTGTTCAAAAAGTACACAACCATGTTACTCAAAAAGAAATTTAGATTTTAACATACCTCATCATCGGAGATCATTTCTCCATCACTGTCTTCAGGCTGCTCGTCAATTTCGCTGTCTGTTTTATCTTCTTCAGAACTACTTGAATCAGAGCTTGAAAAACCAGGGTCTGAATTATCACTGAAGCTTCTGTAGCTATCATTGATTGTTTCATTTGCTTGACCAACACTTTGCTGTATTTGCGAGCCTATAAATTACAAAATTTAAATAATTAATTAAATAATTTTATGAGCTTTCAAAATTTCAGAAATTCTCACACCCATTCTAAAGTTCATTATTTTTCTGCAAACAGGTTGATCTGAAAAAAAATGTTTTCACCAAGCCGGTAATGCTGGAACAAACCATTTTTGGGTTGGCCTTTCAGAAAACAATGAATGAAATCGAGTGTTTCTATTTTTAAATGAAGACATTCTATTGTGAATTTATTCAAAACTTCTTTGCAATATTTTTGTTTACAAAAACAACAGGATGTCTTCATTTCACTTTTGTTTACTGTTTAACCCTTTCCGTGCCGAGGGGTTATTTTTTACCCCCTTTCTATTTGCCGAAGTGCTAAAATAAATGTCATAGCTATTGCAAATGTCGGGTACCCGACATGTAAATTTTCACTCCCTTTGCCGCATGACGGATATATCAGACATGAATTTTCTTTCCCTATCTGCCAATGTTGGTTATATCTGACATGGAGTTTTATGCCTTAATTCGTATGAGAGACTCGGGGCGAGTATCATTCCATTGGTCAATAAAACTTAGCTGTATGCTTGCTTATGTCGGATATATCTGACATTGGCAAAATAAGAAAACTTTTTTCAGAAAATTTATTTTTTCGGCAAAACATTTTTTTAAAGGTTGCGACAAAGGACTTGAAAATTTGGTGTTGGATTGGCAAATGAATTGAAAATTTGCATATCCGGTATATCTGACATAGGCACGCAAAGGGTTAAAACATAACAACATTTAAGCTATATTTCAAACCGTGTATAACTGGCGGTTAACCCAATCAGTTTTCGAGCTGACATCAGCATGTATTTCAGAGTATACCATGGAAGTGCCACAAATTCCAATCCCTATTATAAGTATTATAGCTATAGCCTTTAAGATAAGTTTTGAAATATATTTTACCTTGAATGTTAACTTTATTAAGTGATATTGCCTTTCTTTTAATCTCTTCATTAACGCAAAATCCTTTGTTATGTCCAGTTGCATAATAATGAGATCGGCTAAATGAAGCTTTGCAATGAATACAAGTTTTTCTTTTTCTTTCTGTTTTTTTCTCTGCTCCCTGCAATTTTCTTTTCTGTCTCTTTGATGGAAGCATTTTTATTACTATTATAACTGTAAATTAAACAGAGGATTGTAGATAAGTTAATGAATTATTTATTGAACTATCAATCAAGCTCGAGCTTCAAAATAAAACTCTGCAAAGTGGCCCGAACATTAAGCGCGGTTCAGAAGCGGCCTGGGATTTTTGCTCCTAGAAGCTGGCCAGAGCATGGCCCGGGATTGTGCGGGGCCTGTGCGGGCCTTTTCCAATTTTCAATTCATCGAGAGGCCCGGAAATGTCCGGGCACGGCCCACGGCATGGCCCGGGCCAGTTGAAGACTTAGAAATTGAAAAATCCCCGGACATGGCCCCGCCCGTAGTCCGAACATGGTCCGGACATGGTTTCGATGTGCGGGCCAAATTTTCGTCGTCGTGTCCGGGTTGAAATAGGACTTAGGTTTGTCTGCCCCGAACATGGCTCAGACATTTCCAGGCTCGTCCGGGCCATGCCATGGGTCGTGTCCGGGCCATGTAAGAGATCTATATAGCCCATTCTCGCAACTGTGTTAACACTATGTATCCCATCAGCAACCTTGGACCGACCAATTCCCCTCACATGGCATGGGTGGACCCGGGCAAAGGTTTGTTTACTTGCCAAGTGAACTGCCACAAGTGAGAATCAAACACATCTCCCGCATAATAGGGATCAAGGTCGATGACGATGACCACTGTACCATGACAAAGATAGAAAAATAAGAAACACAACCACTGTTGAATAATAAAATCAAAACAGTTAGCAGAAATAATAATCGTAATAGCTAACGTTAGATTCGCCAGATTTCCTACCTGCTCTACCACTTTAAAACTATGTAAACTGAGCCAACAGCATGTCATCCGAGTTCCGCCATCATGTTTCCCACAATTCATGTTTCCCATTTGCGTTGCCATTTACAATTTCTTCGCCTAACGCTGCGAGCGAACTATTTATTTGAAATTTCTTCCTTAAAGGTGTTCCGCTATTCGCTATTTGCAAAGAGCAAAAAACTCTACTTTCAGGTGCGTGTAGAAAATCAGGGGGTTATAACGCAGTTAATAATATGTAAAGGACAGTGTAAAATACAATCTTTTTATTAAAATGAGTTTAACAAGATTCGGAAATATACCCAAATGAATAAAAATGTTTGTAACTTTTTAAAAACAATAGTTTTATAGTATAAAATACATTGTAACTATAAGAGATAAGACACCCGGTAGGACTTCGCCATGTGAGCGCGGTTTTTTTTCAAACTCGTTTTTTTTTAAATGAATTTCTTTTCGAAAATGCAGTGGTAAAGAGCAGTCATCCAGTCCTCGTGTCGTGCATTATTTTATATTTTCAATCAAGTAACCAGCTGCTAATCATGCCAAGTACACTTACACCTTCTCCAGTCGGCAAAAGAATTCGGATGAAATCACCAAAACATAAAAGGAAGCGTGGAGCTCAAGTGTTAATTCCAGTTCCAAATTTAATGAATACTGGAAGCACTTCTGAAAAGTAAGTTTTCTATCTTCAAGTCTATTTGATTATTTGTTCAGGTTCTGGAGCTATTTGCCTTTGACCAGTATAGAATCCATGAAACTTTATGCCAAAGATAATATCATAATAATTATAGCTTAGGCAGCAATCAAAAAATTGCTCTATTCGCGTCACCCGCTCGCATCATACTTTTCACTGATTTTCCGGTGCGGAGATGCGGAAAAAATCAGATCAGAATGCAAAGATAGATTACGCCAGATGATCTGATGGCAATATATGAATTAAACTTTGTCCATGGAGAGTAATTTATAGCAATTTTCTTGAAGTTTAATAGGTTACCTATGAATCTGATGGACAATTTAAATTGTATGGGAAACACGACACCCAGAGTAAAATCTTGTTTGCTGAGGAATCTTTTGTTCCCATCATTTATGGAGAGAGGTTTGTTTCTCAATATATCCATAAATCAAAGCTGTTTTTTTTTTAGTGAAGAAGATCTCAGTAGAGGTAATGAAGATACCGAAAATACTCATCACACTACGCCAGTCCCTAAAAAGCCAAAAATCAAAGCTGTCACAGAATTAGTACAAAAGTAAGTTATAACATTACTTTTTTGCCTTTAATCCAGTTGATCAACACCAACACCACACCTGGTAGTTCTAGTTCTCTATATTTATCACATAATACAATAATTAGATTACAATATCATGATTTTATGATCTGTACGATTGGTGCAATCCTGCTGTGTCAGATCTTTCCTGTTAATCAAGGATACTTGCCAAATTAGGAATCTTATTTCCCTTAATTTTTCATATTTTCAGTGCAATGAAAGAAGTCAGAGAAGAAATGAATCTGGAGTTTCAGGCAACATTATTCGGGCAACAAGAGACAATCGACCTGTTAACTGCTCGAGTTCAGGCACTGGAGGAACAGCTTACCAAGTTGACTCAAGATCAAAAGCTTGCAAGTGAAAGCACTAAGCTTGACCTGGAAGTTTCGGTACATTTATTTCTATTTAGTAATTTAATTTATCTGTTTGACTGCTAGTAAAAATTGACTATGTGCAACAGGGCTCTTTTCTTATCTTACTTATCAATCAAAACATTGAAAGGGGTTTCGCCCCAATTCAGAACTTGAGTCATAAACAAAGGGAATGACCAAGATAATTAACGTTCCATTTAGTGTAATGTTTAGCTCAACTTAATATAATATGAGATATCTTCCTTTTTCATTCAGGCTACTGTACGTGGAATTTATAAGGATTTAGACGTTGATTCAACTTGGAACCATGCTGAAGCCACTGATCGGTAAGTATTTATAAATTGCACATTGGCAACATCATTAAGCAATGATTTCTATAGGATTTGGACAAAACATTTGAAAGTTTAAGCCCTGTCACTTGAATCTTTGAAATGTTATTTACAAAAAAAAAATTTGTTTTAGTTTCAAACATGCTCACAATGTTGCTGTCACCAGGGCGTTGATTGAACAAGTGCTCGCGGTTCATCCTGGTGTGTCTTCAAAATCAATAAGAGGTAATCCTAAATACTTCTTTTTTTTGTTATTGTACCATCTGTAATGGGTTAAATATACAAATAAAATGTACTTTAACTAGTACTTTCGGTGATCACACTTACACCAAACCCCACACACAATTTTTAAATAAAAATAACTCATTGTTACCCTAAAACGGTTGTGTGCTGCGTTTTTATGAAATTCCTGTATTGTGTTATTTTGTATAAAAGATTTACATCCACTATTATGAGACATTCAAATTGGGTTAAACATGTTTTATTCTTATCAATAATTAATAACGTAATGATAAAAAATTTTCCAGGATCGTGCAGGCGATACTTCAATCATTTGAAGCGAGAGTCAAAAAATGCAAGGCTGTCACGAGAGCTGTACGTTGCTAGAGAAAAAGCAAAGAGGCAGGCTGCACGACGCTCAAAAGTAAGCAAATTCATAAAATTAAATTCACTTCTGTACATAGTTTTCACTCCCCTTTTTAGTTAATTGTGTTCTGTTCTTATTTTTTGGTTTTGCTCATGTCTAATATTGTTCGCAATTAAACTTATTAAGATGGTATTGTACCATGTCAATATGTATAAACAAGAGAATTTAAAACAAGATGGTGTTATTCCTCTATTTCCCTCATGTAAAATGTAGCAAAAGTTCAGGAAACAAATATATTTTATTACAATGGATCACTTAACAATTACTACATTGTGTATCAATTATTCTATGATGTATCCAATGGTTGTCCAATATTTTGTAAACTTTATTTTTATTTTTTTTAGCTTAAGATTAAAAGAACAGCCAAAGCACAGAAGATTGCTTTGGACCAGGATGAGACATACTTGGTCCTAAAAATGGAGTCTGAAATGATGTCTGACGAAGATACAGATGTTGAAAATAATGGATATATTGTCCGAAGCCTGCCATGGAGAGCTGAAAACCTAACGATGCTCTTTGAAAAACTGGATGCTGTGCCGTCAGGCGGAAGTGGTGGTACCAGCAAGCCGAGACGACAAGGCCCCCTTTCAGAAAGGCAGCCTTCATCAAAAATTGGGCCTGAATTTCTTGTTCATTAATTTATTAATATTTTTTGAAGTGATTTACTTTCTACTTTTTCTTTTTAGTCTCTAATAGTAACAAGGTTGAAAAATTTTAAATCTTTGTTGACAGAGAGTCGATAAACATTTTAGAATAACTGTTTCAAAAACTAGATATGGTAAAGGAAAGCTACATCCCATATTTGGAATTCATTTAATTTCTTTTTTAATCACACTGATTTAGTTACCTTTTGCTATTTATAGCAGCATCGGATAGTTTTCTCCCTATATATAAATATGTTTGTTGACTAATTATTTTCTCTAATATAGTATATCAATAACCAAATTTTTAAAACGTGTAAAAACGTTTCATTTTAATCTATTTCATTTTTTAACTGTATCGATTCATAGATAGATATTCTCCCTATATTATGTAAATATGTTTGTTGACTAATTATTTTCTCTAATATAGTATATTAATAACCAAATTTTTAAAACGTGAAATTTTGTTATCTTTTTCGGTTTTTCATAGTAGAATCAGATGATATTTTCCCTATATGTAAATATGTTTGTTGACTAATTATTTTTCTCTATAATATATTAATAACCAGATTTTTAAAATTTGTAACTAACTACGTAATTTGAACTATTTCATTTTTTACTTGTAGAATTTGATTTGTAACCTAATAGTGTAACTATTTTTTCTATTGATATAGAAGATCTTAAGTATTGAACAATTATTCATTTTGCTCGTTTTCGTCATCTAACGGTCTTGAAAGCACCAGAATATTGATCTTGATACTATTTACAACGAAACCCTGACTGCCTAAAGAAAGCAGAACCGAATTAAAATTGTTCGGAATCAAATCCGAAAAATTCCTGAAACGGTTTAAAGATTACATAATATTAAATCGGAATGCGTGAAAAATCCGCAAACAACCCGAAACGGGTTAACAAATACGTAATGTTAGTGGTTCAGATTGAATGATAAAACGGAATAAAAATCCGAAACGGTTAATTGATTACGTAATATTACTTAAAACTAACTAGTTGACCTGAATATTCCTGGCGTTGACATCAGCAAACTTTTAAGTTGACCAAACTATCCGTATTGGTTGACCGAAATTACCCAAGTTGACCGGAGTTAACTGAAATTTAAATGGTAATCAACACAAGTTGACCTAAGTTGTCCGTATTAAGTTGACCGGATCTACAAAAGTTGACCGCAGTTGACATTTTTGTTGACCTACAGTTGACCCGCATCGGGTTAACTAGGTCAACTGTAGTCCGATTCCGATGTTGGCAAGAAAAAGGTCAACAGTGCTGACCTATATGGGACAACGGCGTAAAACATATTTGACCGGAGGATTCCGCGCAATAAAAATGGAGGTCAACGCCGACTTTATCCCGTGGGGCGGCTTGGATGGTTTTCTGCAATTGTACGCTTGTCGATTATCTTTTTCCTGCATTGTTCATGTACTGTGATATTACTGGCCTCTGAACCTGATGCATCCTTCAGCTCCCTTTATACAAAAATTTGAAATTCAAATGGAGTGAAGGGAAAATTTAAATGACCATTAAATAATTTTTCTAGTGGATACACCGTACATACACATACACCGGGTCTTTACCCAGCAGGCACGGAACATTGTTTTGACGTCAGAACGTTATTTGGACCTTGAAACAATGTAATAACGTTGTGTGCCTGCTGGGTACCTATACTTAAAAATCTTAAGTTTCTTAAGACTAGTTCTTCAAACTCCGCCTCAAAATTATTTCTGGTCTATGTCACTATGCAGTGTCAAAAAATTAAAGCTAAGAAATTAAACTTACCCGAACAAGACATCCAAACCACGATCATTGCATGCTCTGATCAAAGTATTGAGACCTTTTCTTCCAGCTGTGACTTTCTTGACATTGCTGAAATCTTTCTTACAGATAATGCATTCCATAACTTTTTAATTTAATTTCTCGTAATTTCATAACATAATTTCTCCTTTTTTACTCTAAATAAAAATCAAAACTTGTCAATATTATATCCCTGAACTCACTAAAAAAACTCAAACATTAAGAGTTCACTTGCAACAACAAATTTTTACTAACAAGAACTTCATATAAGTAGGAGTTAAAATTAAATTAACACAACTTAAATGACTTAAATGGAAAATATGAAAATCAAACATTATCAATACACAAACATAAAAGGTATTGTTTTATTATAGTTAGAATAAAAACAATAGCAGATGGCTTTATTTATCTTTTTCCTGAATTAAGAACTAAGAACTAAGCTCGCAACTAAGAGGATTCTTTTGATCTTGATTTGCCATGAGCTTTCGCCTTGAAATTTTATGGATTTTATCATCGATTTGAGCTCAATCTACTAACATTCAATACATTTTTAGGAATTCTTGTAAGCAAAAAAGTTGTTCAGTTTTCAATAAGCTTTCCAACGATCTATAACATGCCTATGTTTGGAAAAGACTGATTTTGAAGGATTTTTTACCTGATGACGTCATAGATCTTTGAACCCAATTTACTCACATTCAGTACATTTTTAGGAATTCTTGTAAGCAAAAAAGTAGCTCAGCTTTTAATAAGCTTTCCAACAGTATATAATATGTCTAAGTTTGAACAACTTAAACTTTGATCAAATTTTCTCGCAGCCATTATGGGTTATGACGTCATAACTCGTGACGCCAAGGTGCTGAAGGTGGGGGTTTTAATACGAGGTTCCTTTTACCTTCCCCCGACTCTGTGCAAAATTTCAGCTTTATATCAATTTTTTCCGGTTAGGGTGGTTTTTCAGCTAATTCTCTCCCACTACATACAATGCTTTCTCAACCATGCTGAAATGAAAGTAAATCAGCTTATCAAAATGTGCATAAATACCAAGTGTCTTTCACGAATTCGAGCCAATGAATACAATAAATACAATTTAACGATGTGACATAGACATAGATGACTTACCACTAACAGCCGGGGGGGTCCTTCTTCTTTTTCAAAGTAGCAGTCTGAAATATGGATAATCTTTTCTTGGTAGCAAGCCCATCATCGCCACCACAAAAGTCTGGAAATTCGTTCGTCGTGATAAAGAAACCACTGTTGTAATGGTATGAGCTTACGCTTTCGTGTTTCTTCTGGACTGTGATTCTGCCACCTAAACGTTATAAATATGAATAATAATTAGTCTC
>JAUJPO010066646.1:0-12310 GCA_032270745.1 Tiaropsis multicirrata
TGTAAAGTTTTCCTGATTTTGATTTCAAAGTTTCTGTCAGTGAAAGCATAAAAACGAGAAGAAATACGGCTTTTAAGGAAAAATTTTATCAAACATTTCCCTTGCTCTCCACCGTTTTATAAGATGTTTATCCAGAGTTCTATTATATATCCTTGGGCAGACCAAAAATATCTTTGGGAAGACCTTTTTCTTCCATTTAAAGCAGCAGCACAAAAACAAAACAAACCAAAATTCTTAATCCGTAAATCTATTTCATGCAAAACATTATCTTGGTGCACACAAAAACTTTTACACAAACATAAAAAAAAAACTTGGTAAGTCAAAACATCCATCCACTTCATCCGCCATTTTTTAAATGCTTTCTAATAACGGAGAGAGATCTTTTGGTAATATCAACAATACTCGAGCCCATTCCTAAACATAAGGCCTCGCCAGCCAAAAATCATTTTCGGCGGGTGAAAGGCGGGCGAAAGGCGCCATATTTTGGGACTGAGGATGTTTAGGAGTTAAGCAGCCTTTATGAGAAACTTATTTCGTTTAGAGGATGAAAAGAAGCCAAGACCTGATTTAATCAATCCAATCTTCCGCTTCACTTGTACCAAATGCAATTCAAAGAGCTTATCCTTTTACCGATTAAAGTCGATTTGTTATCTTAAGAGGCCATATTCCGAGTCAACAGTACAGAACGTCGATTAGCCCACATTTATTTTTTGGTAACTCTAAACAATCAACTGACGTAACGCGCGTTATTAATTTTTGGTGATTGGTTTGGTTTGACCTCTGCACAAATCAATCTTTACGATTTAAACATGTCTTATTTTACTTTTACTGATTGCTCTATTAAAGCCCTTTGGAAACAAGCTTAAGAACATTTCCTTATGTAACAATTTCTCATTATCTTTTATCAAATAGTTGGTGACGTCGTTGAAGATGCCAAAAACGTTGGTTGGCTACACGATAGATCAAAAACGCATTGCATTTTATCCTTTTAATGGATCTATGTCATGTTTTCGCTATTACGCAGAATATCTTCTTCGGCAAGATATTACTGATTTACAAGCTTGTCCTACCTTGTATGGTACGTCTTGTACAACATTTTAGATTTAACATATGAAAGGTTTAAAAATCAAGACCTAAAGGGTTATGGGATAGAAATTCGGAAAATCGTAAAAGTAACTGTAAAATTGCGTAACGGAGGAGTATTACTGTGCACTTAGCAGAGATGCGGGAAAAAAAGATTGAACCCAAATTTCCGCACTGTAGGTGACGCTGGCTAGTTGACAAAAAATATCTATTTGCAGTAAAACCTAAAGAATGCTGGCCACAGTAAAGATAATCGAGGTCATGCATTTTGAGGATAGGTTTGATAACAATCTACCATTTTTGAAAAAAATTCGAACACATCTAATTCATTTGTGTCTTTCTTCACAGAATATTTTCCATCAAAACCGGAATGTACTTTTGTGAAGACTTTTCAGCCACCGCAACTGGGATGTCAACTGGCCGTGAAAAACTACCATCGAAGAAGTGACTTTAAATTTTGTAAGAGTTTTTACGGTCAACCTCAATTTTTTTATCTCTCAATATTCCGAAAATTATTTCAAAAGAATGGTAATTAATATTCATTTAGTCTCCATGCATGGCAGCCAAAGAAATAAAAACTCCTTCTCGCAGGTTTTTGTGTTACAGAAAATGTAAAGTAGCTAGGTAGTCTATTATCTTTTATTTAACAAAAAAGATTTAATTTTCTTTCCCACAAGGAGGATGGCAATGCGCTGTAAAACCGGGATACATTCGCTGGAGTTAGGTATTCGGGATTCGGGATTCGGGATTTGCCAATCGGGATTCGAAAAACCTCAATTATAAATTATTGACAATACCAATTGACTTCAAACCAAAAACGGATGACTGTTTACATGTCAACCAACAATGATGACTAAAATCTTTTGTCAAAATGGGTGTGGTCATTCCGTGACTTAGAGAATTTCCCCAAATTAGGGATTCGAGACTATTTTTAATTTTGATTTTGAAGTGACCTCAAATATTGGAAAATGACTGGAATGAACCCAAACTAAAATCGGATGACAGTTAACATGTCAACCAACAATGTTAACTAAAACCAAAATGGGCGTGGTTATTTCGTGATTGGAGCCCTAAAAGTTATGCAACAAGCTCATTTTAAGTAATAGAGGAGTAATTAGACTATCCTCTTTCTAAAAAAGTGACTTTAGTTTATCAATCAAGATTTATTTCAGTCCCAAGGAGTCACCAAACTTTCGAAGTCTTTTTTGAGTCATCCGGTAAATTAAGGTTTTTAATTTTTTTTGTCGGTAAATGGCTAACCAACCAAAAATAAAATTTCACAAATTTAATCAATATTATTGTCCTTAAATAATATATGAGCGAAGCAAAATTAGAATTAAAATTGATTGTGAAAAAATAACAAACTTACAGTTTTTTAGAAATTGCCTCCAATTATGTACTAATTTCCCCTAGCATATTAGCCTTAGCAACGCAGAACTAGTCTATTGAAAATTATATTCTAATCATCTTTAACCCTTTTAAATCTTTTACTCCCAGTTACCTGTCATACGGTGAATTTCAGGGTTAAACTTTAAGCGACTATATCTTCCGAACTAAAAACTTCCAGACACTCGTTCACTCCCATTGGAAGATTACAATATTTTGAACAAAATATACGCGAGACATCGTAAAAAAATTATGATTCTTTTTTCAAAATGTGTAAATCTCCGATACGGAAGGAAGGGTATTTTAAGACACTCAATAACTAATTTCCTCAATAACAGTGAAAGATATTGCTGATATTGCTGATTGATTGGAATTTAAATCAGACTTGATTGAAGACACGCGGTAAAAACCATCTCAGTATCAAATCTAGAAAACATCCCTGTATCTGTGCCCAGTCAGTATTTTAGCTCAATGGAGTGAAATTCAAGTCTTTCAAACCCAATGGGTTTCGTTTTTCCGTTTTTTATATTAAGTTGATTCAAAAGTTTCTTGATGACTGCGGTAAACTTTTTAAGAAATAATATATGAATCCATTAAAATATGTTTCCTGTAAATGCATTGTTCCTTGGTATGTCAACTATCATCCGTTTTTTAGTCTGAGGTCAATCCAGTCATTTTTAAAGTTTGAGATCACTTCAAAGTCAAATTTGAAAAAAAATATCGAATCCCAAATTTGGGGAACTTAAACTCACGAAATAACCACACCCAATTTGACAAAACATCTTAGTCAGCATTGTTGGTTGACATGTAAACTGTCATCCGTTTTCGGTTTGGGGTCATTCCAGTCATTTCTAAAAGTTTGAGATCATATTAAATATGCCATGGTCGAGAATTTTTGAATACCTAACTGGGGATTTCCCTAATTTACCGGATAACCACACCCATTTTGAAAGATTATTTTTAGTCAGCATTGTTCCGTGGCATCTTAGCTGTCATTCGTTTTTGGTTTCAAACCAATTGGTATTGTTAATGATTTATTATTGAGGTTTTCCGATTTGCGAATCCCGAATATCTAACTCCAGAGAATGTACCGTAATTTGGCCAGTAAGAAAAGGAATGGAAATAAAATTAATGTTTTTTTGTTTTTTTGTTTGCTTCATCACAGTGAATGATGAATTCGATCCTGGCGTTCGAAGTCTTAATTATTTTCGCACTCGAAATAAAAATGATTACGCTTCGATTGACAATAACAATGAATTGTCATTCATGGATGGACTTTTTGATTGGGCGATATGTAATAACCAAAGAAAATTTAATCACTTGCTTTCTGAGGAAACTTGTTTCATGGGGCTGGAGGATTGTCCGAATAAAATGTTCAGTTTGGGAATCGTGTTTCGCGTTTTGAGCTTGGTGTCCGAAAAACGAAATATTGTTCGTATCGGTGGTTTTCGTTTGGAAGCATGGAGAAATGAGATCAACCAATCTGTTGGTGTTTTGAGTTGGAACTTAAACGAAAATGAAGCCTTTAAAATTGAATTCATCTTACCTTTTAATGTATGGGCAGTCATGGAGTTTTTCATTTTCGAAGACCGAGTAATTTACTATGTCAATGAGGAGGCTTACACGGTGAACATTCTCCAAGAAGCATATCATACACAAACATATTTGGTGTCGATGGCTGATGTTGACATCGATGTTTGTATTGATGAAGTCACCTTTGAACTCCCATGGACAGAAAGTCCGATATCTGCAAAATATCAACGTTACTTCAAACATTTCAAAGATTGTAAGTCGCTATTAGTTTTGACTTTTTGAGAACAATTGCTATAAGAACTTTAAGTTCTGTTCGTTTATTTATCAAACTTTTATGTTTATTCTCTCTTTTTTACTTCAGATCTTAGTTTCCAGATGAAAGTTCCAAGAGTATTAATTGAAGTGATCAGTCTGAATATGAGTTGGCATGGTGATCTGCTGAATCATCAGTCCTTCAAACATCAAGCTATTTCCAACATCTTTATAGAAGCTGTAAGATTCATATTTACTTTTCATATGCTGTTGCAAACGCCCACACGCCCAAGACTTTGGGTGGGCAGGCGAAAATGTCGACTCGCTAATCTACAAAAAGGGTATCACTTTGATTTGGTTATCCACGCTTAAAATACGTAAGAATACGAACGTAAGCGCGTAGAAATGACTTGATATCATCACATATACACTCCAAACAAACGAGCGAGATAAGTTGTCATTACTTTCATTTTATCTCTTTCGTTTTCAGTTAAGCAACTTGTATGGAGCTGCCATCTTAGCAACCTCTAAAAGTTCTTTCAGGTAACGATCTTCATATCTTTATAAATATATTATTTTAATTATTTCCCGTCGTACAAGGGCTCAGCAAGTTTTTCGTTATGTATACATTTATTATAGCGTGTCGCCCCTTACCAGGACTCGAAGTTGCCATGTACAATTGCTCTACCTTTGTTTTTTAAGTTTCATTAGAGGTAAATAATAGGAAGCATATATAATTCGTTTAACTGTTTTTGCTTTTTTTGGGGTGGGTGAAGAGCCAGGGCAGGGAAAAGTTTTTAATTCTTCAGTCATCGAGGGTAAAGACCCTGAATTAAACTATGTTTATTTTTGAAGCTTGCATGAAACAAACAAAGTCAAAGCATTAATGGAAATTCATTTTGAGAACTTTGTGAGTAGACCGGTGGCGCAGCAAATCTATGAAATATCACAGAATCATTTTCACCTGATGAACCATTATATCGTGAAATTCGTTACTCTGCAAGCAGACAAAATAACATGTGAGTCTGGTGTCTTTTTTTATAATCCAAATATTCCCACGTGACCTTCTTAATTTCGATTAAATTTCAATATATTTGAAATTAGATTTTAAGATTTGTATTTAGGTTTAAAAAATGAGCGTTAGATTGTGTCTCTGTTGAAAATAATGTTCTTTATTTTAGTACCCTACAAAGCGAAAGTCAAATTTGAGGTGACTTTTACGGAAGACCCTAAACCAACCTACGTCATTAGAATTGATAATTCTATACCATTCAATACTGGTTACCGGAAAGGCTGTTATGTGACCGCCCGTAATGAAAATACCAGAGAAAAAGCGTTCTCGGAGCGTGTGTTTACAAACGCTGACAGCTTTCACCTTCAAAGTCTTTTCATTTGCAAGACTGATATAACCGTTTGGATACGAAGAGAAACACATTTCGGATTTGGTTATGCAAGTGATCCATTTCTTTATCAAGGAGGTGAATCGGGTATGTAGTGTTTCATTTCGAATTCTCTCCCCCCCCCCCCCCAATTTTTTTGCACCCGACCAAAATTTCCCCGATTTTCTAATCTACTACCAAAAATATTCGGTAACTTTTTCTAGACCAGAAATATTTTTGACCAAAACTTTTTCCAAGATTTATTTTAATTTTTAAAAAGTTGGGCTCATCTAGGTAGTTACATTATTTTGTGTTGATATACGTCAATCCAGCAGACCTTTTTTACCTTTTTGGTCAATCTTTATTCTATCTATCTTTTTAGATTAAATTAATAATAATTGCTACTTTTAAACTAAACTATACATAAACTTTTAAATCGCAACGTGTTTTAACATCTGCAAGATCTCATCCCACTCCCTTCTATTTTTTACTTTAACTTTCTTTTTCCAGGAAACGTTCACCCGACAAACATTACACTATTTCAGAAACTCAACCATTCAGCAATCAGTATTTCATGGCAAAGTTACCCAGTAGAAATAATGTGCTCAAATTTCCTTCATTTTCAAATTGTGATTAAAGAAGGTCTTAACTCCTCAAATATCCAAACGTTTGATTTCACTGAAAACAAAGACAACCAAGCAGTCATTAGTACCTTGAAACCGTACACCAAATACTCCTTAGATTTGTATGCAGTAAACGAAAAAAGCAAGGGATCCCCAGCTACCATTATGTTTCGTACCAATCAATCAGGTTTGATGACGCCCTTTTTCTTTTATCCTGTATCGTTTTGAGTACATTTAACAGCCTTGTTTATATCACAATACCGTACCAGGTAGCATCAACGTAATTTCTTTCTGATTTTTAGAACGAGACTTTTAGTTAAAAAGATATTGGTCATTTTTGTCTCATATATAATAAGATTCACCTTTAATTTTAAGCAAAAGTGAGACAGGGGTTCTTAAGGATATCAAATATCTGAGGCAGTAGGTCTTTTATAATGAATGTTATTTATTTCAAGATACGTATATTTTTAAACAACTGTCAATTTAAGGGAGTTAATAAAAGGTTAATTCCATTTGGTTGTTACCAGATATACATCCATCAAAGTTATTTTTATTTTTATTTTCCGATTTATTTAATGTTGGTCTTACATAGTAATAATAAAATACTAATTTATACCAAGTTATAATATAAATTTGACCTCTTTATTTCAGCACCTGATTATTCGCCCAGCCTTCAGAACATCACCTACAACAAAACTGACAGAGCTTTTAAAATCACCGTTTCACCTTATCCGAACGATAAAGAAATTTACAACGACTTAAACCGTCCTGACTTTTCATTCTACATTCAATATCAAAATGAGACCATCTTCTTCACAATTGACCATTCTGACGTTAGTGACTCGAACACCACATATTTCTCATTACCATTTGAAGCCATCGGATTTGTGGTCTATAATCTTTCCATAGCTGCTACCAACGAATATGGGGATTCACCAGCTCAAAATTATTGCTATATGTCACCTGAGGCCGGTATGTAAAATCTCAATTCCCGTAACGGAATGATTTCTTCCTATTTTTAACTCAATTTTAAGAATAATTTGGCTTTCTTTATATTGTTTTGATCAGTTCTGCAGTAAACGGCTTTTTGAATGGGCTTTTCCAGGAATAGTCCATACTCCTCATGTTAAGGAAGTCGGACACTATGTCCAGAGGGGTCACTATGGTGAACAATCCAGGGGAGTCTATACAAATCAGGAGAAAATTAAGGGGCTGTGCGTGGAAATATAATATCCAGGGGACACCTCCTTTAGCTCCTCTGACTTTTAAATACTTAGGCTGCTGTATTTTTCATTTAGACGAACCCAAATTTTCCCTTATCATTGATCCTGAAGATCTTTCGGAAGAAGAAGACCAAACTCCGACATTCCTGATTACACTTTATGGCAATGCCAGTGCTCATGAGAACATGATCATCACAAAATACATCACCAAACTAGAATTCAATGGTGAATCGAGCTCCCTAAATTTCTCAATCAATCACACGGCAGCCGAATCAGAATATTGGAGTCAAGCGGATAGAACTATCAAATGCTTGGACGTCCAACCGGCCCCTTACGTCGCAAAACCAGTGACTAATAAAGTTCAATTGAACCGTTATAATGTCAATTACACATGGACATTAGAACTTTGTAATGACGTTCAGTGTTATTCGGGCAGTTGGGATCTACCGAATACATTTCAAACGCCACCCCATAAACCGACGTGTATGGTTGGAAATCTTACAATGGAGGTATTCTTACTCTTGGTTGGTTTTCATTTTTTTTAGCTTTGGATTCGTTTGTTTTCATATATTTCAGAATATGGGTCTAAAGCATATATTATGGTCCATAAACTTTCACATGGTTTCAGTTTTTGACCTTTTATAAACAATTTTTTGCAGCCTGTCAGCTCAACGACGTTGAAGTTGAAATACGATGAAATTCTACCGGAATGCTTAAACGGTAAACTCGTTCATTACCAAACCTTTTTATTTCAATCAAATAAATTTCAAAACATTTCAAAAACGATGCAAGTGGACGGATCTGATGTCGAACGTTACAAACTGAAAGCGGAACAGCAAATCAATACAACGGATACGGAGATTTTGTTTGAAGGCCTTGAAGAGGGCTGGGACTATGTCTCTTTCATGCGTGTTGTCAATCATGTCGGTCACGGCAACTTTTCATATGTTCAAGAGAACAGAACGCTTGAAGATGGTAGGTAGTAGTTTTTATAGTTTTCATCGATTTTAATAATCTGCAAGGCACCACACATACACACATAATGTACTGTTAAAGGGAGCGATAGTCCAGTGATTTAAAGGCTTTGACCATAGTGAATTTTTCATATTTGCCATGTACGAACTATAAATTTCTGTCTTATGTAGCCAATAAAACGATGACATGTTAAACATTTTCTGTTGGGCCAATTATTCCCGAGCGGTCTGAAAATTTGGAAATCGCAATGAAAAAAATGACGAAGAAGAAAACGAAGACTTTTGCAGAGAGGAGTATTTCACCTTTGAGGCCCTTGATATCAGCGAAAGAAAAACATTTTGAAAATTCTTTTAGTTTAGATGGTGTATCTAATGCAGAACTGAAAATAGATTTGAAATTTTTTGTTACGGCTTCTTTGTCTCAAAATCTTAAAGATAGTGTTTTTTTGTCAGTTTTTCATTCCAATTTTTCATATAAAATCAGTCATAACTTTTGATATATCAAGTTTAAAAATTGTCCGCAAAATTGTAAATAGTTTAATTAAATCTTTTTTCCTCATCCAGATTAAGCCTTTCTTGTAAATTAGAGAGATTAACGTTTTTTCGAAGCCTTTTTAAAGTCGATAACGTCGTTATTGTAATTAAAATCTTAATTACTCATGAAGGAATTCGTGAAATAAGATTGCTGTAAAAGCAGATTTTTGCTAAATTTCTCAAAGGACTTTTAACCAAAATCTCATCTTTAAATTCGAAAATTGATTTTTGACTATGGTCAGAGCCCTTAAGCATCAGCACCACGCACCAAGGTCCCAGGTTCGATTCCCCGCTCATTCCGTGATTTAGAGCCAGCTAACTGTAGACCATTTTGTATCTAATCGGAAAACTGCTTAAAAGTCCTAAATTACCGGGCTGTCAACGAAAAAATAATCTCAAACTCATTTCAGTAAATCTACAAGAAAATATAAATTCCTATCTTAGAAATCTAGGTTTTTCAGAGAAACGATAATTTTGATTTTCAAAGACTCTGTCGCTATATTTCATTGAATTACTTTTTATCTTAGCGCCTTCCGCTGCACCTAAATTCACTGTTTCAGTACTTGGTAACGTATTTGTGACCATCAGTTTATGGATGTCGAGAAAAGAACAAAATGGCGTCATTACTTCTTATCGAATTCTCTTCAATGGGACTGATAGTAAGATACTGCATGTATTATATTTCTCTATTCATTTCGAAACTCGGACGACGAACAAATTAGTGAAATATTTAATAGGTCAAAAAAACATAATAACTTAATATTTTGTAATTTTCAATGTTTTTAGGAATAGTGAAAGAGCCTTTGGATAATGGATTCTACCACGTCTCATTGAAAGGGTTGACACCGGTCACACAATATAACTTGTCCATCAGTTTTTCAACAGCTATTGGTGAAAGTCCTTTGGCTAATATAAGACTGACAACAAATGCAGGATGTAAATTGGTTTCACTTTCAAATTAATATTGATACTTTAAGTTCAAAAGGCTTTAAATCCAATCTTTGCCCAAAAGAATTTCATATGATGTTTGATTTAACCTCGAATCTGTTCTTTGTTTTTTTATTCAAAAACCTGATTTGCTGAGAAGGAAAACCTGGACCTGAAAAAGTTGATATTGTAAAGGGACCAATTGGATTGATAAGAACTCTGAAAATGCTTAACACTTCCCAGCAGAAATAAGATAAGATGTTTTTTTCAACATCGTTACAATGTTCTAAGGTTGAAAAGCCGCTGAAAGAACGGGATGATAAACAGTGTTGTGTCTGCTGGGTAACAAACATCCTGATCATTTTTAATCTTTTTCTTACAGTGCCTGAAGTTCCACCAAATGAAATCTCATCTCAACCTTCAAACGATTCCTTAATTTACACGTGGGGTGTTCCATACCTTGAGTTGAAATACAGTGCTGCTCAAACGTATAATATATCTCAATGTGGTATTTTGCAGAACGGTTCACGAAACTGTTGGTCGAAACAAAACCAAAGTTTGCCAACGATTTGCGATAATGTTCGCCGTCCTGGTACCATATTTGCAAATTGTAGCTTGAAGATCGATGGTTTGTTACCCGCTGCTCTTTACATAGTGGAGATAACTCATTGTGGAATAGAAGGTTGTACCAATTGGACAATTTTCGAATCAAGCACTTCTGAAATGGGTAAGAAACGAATTATGCAATCGCTCCCTTTTTATGATTCTTTTTTTGTTATATTCTCGATCTCAATTGTTTCAATATTTTTGGAGAAATTTAGAGTTTGGTAGGTTGGTGGAATAATGTTAATCTGACACAGGTTTAGAAAAACAAAACTTTTTCCTACATACTTACAGCTCCATCAGATCAGGTACCAAACATAACAGCTTATGGTCTGACTGAAGTTATCAATGTCACATGGTCACTCATGGAAATCATGAAAACACGTGGTGTCATCATGTTATATAACATATCTGCTCACTTCATCGCTCCTTCATGGTGGCCTCACGACGAAACTGAGATCCCAAATACATTTTATTTCAACTCGACAACATTAGGCTGTGTAATGCACGGTTTACTCAATGATTCTCTGTACAATATTTCGGTGACAGCTTTAACTGATGTAGGTCCCGGACC
Source organism: Tiaropsis multicirrata (assembly GCA_032270745.1). Lineage (NCBI taxonomy): Eukaryota > Metazoa > Cnidaria > Hydrozoa > Leptothecata > Tiaropsidae > Tiaropsis > Tiaropsis multicirrata. The sequence continues at coordinate 11,092 of JAUJPO010066646.1, forward strand.
GTGGAGTCAACCTATTCAAGCTCGGACGCTTCAAAATGGTAAAATAATTATGTATTACAGAACTTTGGTTTTTCTATTCCAATATACCTAATACTGGCCTTTTCCAGAAGAAATCCATATTCCCACTGTCGAGGATGTCGATTTTTCATAACACCAACCTCCCTGGATATCTGTGCCGAAAATTTCGAGCCCCCCTGGATATCCTTGGTCCTCAAATTCTTACCCCCTGAATATCCTAGGATTTTAAAACTTTTGAACCCTAGCCCCCTGGATATCCTTGCTCTTCAGATTCTTAGCCCCTGGATATCTTAGGATATTGAAAGTTTTTGACCTCCTTGGATATCCTATATCCTCAACAGGGGGATACGGACCTTTTCTGGAAAAGCTCAATTACTACTTTGAGTTCATCCTTTTTTTAGTTCCAACCGCAGTCCCCATCAATGTTTCTGTGGCTGGTATTCGAACAGAAATATCAGTCAATTGGATACCTATTAACAGTTTTTATCATCAAGGTTCATTGCGTGGTTACAATATCAGTTTCCAAGCTGTGGAGCCATACCCTGATAGAGGTGGTCGGTTGCTAGGCTATGATTTATCCTTTCAACCAAATGTTTCGCATGTTTTGTACGCTTTGAATCCGCTGACGACTTATGATATTCGAGTTGCTGGATTTACTGAGGTGGGTTCAGGAGTCTGGAGCGAACCAATCAACGCAACGACGGATCCATTCGGTATGACGTCATCTTTTTCACATGAGAATATGACTTTCAACAGATTTATTTAGTTCTTTCAAAGATACCAATGGATTAATGCATTTCAATTTTTTTACTGAGCAAAAATAACCTTTTATAGCTGTAGATTATTTTGCAAAAAAAGATTTCGTTCTCGAATGAATGGCACGGTCAAGCGGTTGTTTATTAATTTTTTTTTCTTTAACAGTTGACGGCAATTGGACAGAGTGGACACAATGGGGTAATTGTGACGTCAGCTGTGGTCTGGGTCTGTCTTTTAGACGACGTTGGTGTATCAACCCACCTCCTGATAACAGAGGAGCGAATTGTGTCAATGATTCACAAGAAACTCAACAATGCAACGATTTTCCCTGTGATGGTGAGTAGAAATCCTTTATTTATTTTTATTTATTTTTATTTTCACTTTATTTAACGTTGGATTTTGAGAAAAATAGTTACAACAACTAATGAATTCCAACAACGAATCT
>JAUJPO010066657.1:0-12309 GCA_032270745.1 Tiaropsis multicirrata
CGCACTGGAGAAAACGAGGAAAATCAGAAAGCGCATCGTTTTAAGAAAAATTTCTTTTAACAAGAAATTTTTAAAAAGGAGAGCAAAATTAGCGGTTTTTGAGAAAGAATTTTGAAAATTTTCTCAGCCCAGGTGCACTGTAAGAAAGGTAGGAAATTGAGAACATTAAGAATTTTTTGCTAGAAATAAGGAGAAATGGCCGAAAGATATTAAGGGCCAGTTTTTCAGCAAATTTTACACACCACAAGGTATTCAGCCAAATTTCCCTTGTTGTTTTCGAAAGCTGAAAGCAAGGGCTTTTAAATGGTACCAAAATAATTGCCTGAATCTTATCACTGTGACCACAATCTGCCTTTGAAGTTCATAAAAAAATGTGAACAAAATGAGAATTTTTAAAAAATACAGCAGTGGCTAAAAGGTTAATTGATGAGAATGAAATATATGATATCAAAGCACCCCCCTCCTTCTGAAAAACACCCCAGGGAAAATTTTCTTCGGGGAAAAGTGACGAATTGTTTGGCAAGTGACGAAAATTTTACCCTACGAAATATTCCCCTCTAATAAGTAATTCTTTTGTATGGCGCACGTCAAAGCATATATTTATCGAGCCATATCAAAAACGTCCTGGAACGGTGTTGGTCAAAAATCTTTAAATGAAAAGCAAAATGCGGCACCACACCACCGCCACCCCTTACACAATATAATTACATTGTGCTCAGTTGCATGTAAATATGGTTACGTTTTCGACCATTTTTTCCCGAATTTAGCAAAGAATTTCAAATTTTTTCTCTATTCCTTAAAGTGCACCTGGATTTTGTTAGAACCTTGAAAAACCTACCCTTTAAGGTCCGCACGTACCGTAGGCCGGACCATATGAGTGTTTCATATATTTCTCTCTTTTTTTGAGGTGTTGATATTTCCACACACGAGAAACTGAAGCAACGAGCCTACCTAGTAAATGAAGCAGGTACAAAAGTGGAAAATGTTGATTTGCTGATTTGGCCAAACAAAACTATGATTGAGTTCAACATCAAGATTTCTCAAACTAGTAAGAAATTGCGTTGCCGGATATATCTTGGCGAGAATGATGGTGGTATAAGACCTTGTTTAGAGAGCCCATTGCTGCCGACATCAAAAGGTATTTTGATGAAGCGTTACTTTCTTTCATTTATTCATTAATTTTGTTTTACTTTTTTTGTACAGTTTAAAAGAAGAAACTTTCGCGGAAGGAAATATTTGCGTTTTTTGCGCGTTTTGGTCAAAAGTTCTCACTCAGCTCATTCGCGAAAGTTTATTCTCATGAAAATTTTTGTTTTCAAAATTCGCGAAAATATATTATCACGATACTTAGGTTGGAAAATAAAAATGAAAATTTGATTTTTAACCGTCAAAATGCTATAATCAATATTTTAAAGAAAAAAAAAAGAAATCTAAATATTTCACATTATGCTTATTAAAATGTAAATATTTTACTTGAACAAGGACCCATTCGCAAAAGTTTATTCTCGCGAAATGCAAAATGTTCGTGAATTTCTTGACACGCGAAAGTTTCTTCTTTTAAAGTAGGTTTCATGAAATGTTTTTTTCATTTGATCAATCTGGATCAATGGGCTTTTCCAAAAATTGTCCGTAATTGTTGTCCATTTTTCGAGGTTGAGAGCCCCCTGGATACCCGACCTCAAAATAAAGACCCTCTGGATATCCAGTTTAAGGATGATACAGACCCCCTGGATGTCCAAGTGCACATTTGGGTTGAGGATGTCCGTCCAAATCGTTTCTGACCCCCTGGATATCCATGTATTTTTTGCTGGACCCCCTGGATATCCATGCATTATGTGCTGGACCCCCTTGATATCCTATCTCTTTTAAATTTTCCCAACCCCCTGGATATCCTCTCTTTCAAAATTTGCCCAACCCCCTGGATATCCAATAGAATATTGAACCCCCTGGATGTCCGATATCCTCAACAAAGGGGGGGGGGGGGCACGAACTATTTCTGGAAAAGCCCAATGGTGATACTTTAATTGCATTTTCGTATACTTTGAAAGAAGAAACTTTCGCGTGTCAAGAAATTCGCGAAATATTTGCATTTCGTGGGAATAAACTTTTGTAAATGGGTCCTTATAAAATAATTACATTATAATAGGCACAATGTGAAATATTTAGATTTCAGCTTTCATGGATGTTGATTAATAGCATTTTGACGGTTAAAAAACGAACTTTCACGTCTATTTTCCAAATTCGTGATAATAAATTTTCGCGAATTTTGAAAAAAAAGTTTTTTCAAAAGAATAAAATTTCGCGAATTAGCTTAATTAGAATTTTTCGCGGAATAAACTTTCGCGAATTTGAACAAAACACGCGAAAAACGCGAAAGTTTCTTTCCGCGAAAGTTTCTTTTAAAATATTCTATTTTGTTTTCTTTTTTTTTCAGAGGCAGTTCATACTTACGAAATTGAAAATCGTATTTATTTGGTATCGCATCCCTTTGACCCATCAATTGATGACCAATTTCCTTTTAAAGAACCTGAAAATGGCAAACACTTCATCTTCCACACTGGGGCTGGAGCGATAAAAAACAAATTAGCGAGCATTGATTCTTGTGAATATGTGGAAACCAACTTCCCCAAAGAAGGCCCTCCAATCGTGATACCTCATCTTTACCACCTGAATCAAGACTCGTTAAATTACAATGTAGCTTCTCAACTGAAAAAACATTGGGGGAAAGGTTATCTTTTGACTAAAGTAGGCTTTCATCAACATTTATCAAAAACACTTGGTTACAACAATGACCAAATGAAAGAACAATATCAACACCTTTCAACAACAGGGAAAGAGTTGTTATTTTATTCTTTAGATAACCCTTTTGTTGTTCTTATTACTCTTCCCGAGAATGAAGATCAAGGTATTCATGAGTTACTCCTCAACGCAAATGACAATGTGAAGGCATTTCTGACGATCCATCAAGATATTTTCATCAAAGAAAGTCAATTATTTGTAGTACTGAGCGTTATAGCACCAGTTTACCATGAAAGAAAGAACTTCGAACAAAAGAAGTATTGCAACGAGTGTGACTTGATGATTTTCAGTGAAGACATTGAACAAGATTTGTTTTGGAAGAAGATGGCGAAGAGGATCCAAGTGAAATTCGACTCCATACCTGGCAAAAAGAAGGAAGTTGAGAAATGGAAAGAACTTGTTAACCAAGTGGCATGCCGATCCATTGTTCTTGAAGCAGTTGTCGATGATCGATTCCCAACCATGGGATGCAAAGATGAAGATGAGAAAATACGTAAACGAATTCTAAATCAAAAGCAACAAGATGCTATTTTGGACCCAGCTAGAAAGAAAATCATTTCTGGTGAGCATTTTGTTATTTATTCTCACTCGTTTGTTTTTCCCAGGATAGGTTTATTCTGCTTTTTAAAGGAAAGATTGAGTCTTCTAGAAATTTTAAAGTAGAAGAAGGTCGGAGTTTTATGGGTAAAAAGGATGGGGTTAGATTTTATCCAAATGTTTCAGCCATAAAAACTAAACGTATATTAGTCAACTTTTAAGTTGACATTAATACGCTCCCTGCTTAATACGCTTACATAAATTGTTGCACATGCGAGATCCTCACTAAAATTCACAAATTGATCAACATCTGAATGTCTAGGTTTTCGGCATCTTCTGGTACCAACATCTGAGAACCCTTGGTTTAAACCCTAGAAATTTAGACCTAAATGGCCCTTGAACCCTTGAGTTGACAAAATAACTACTGCTGGTCACCTTTGCTATTCTTGACTTAGCTTCACTACTAAAAATATTAAAAATAACATCAACGGTTCTGGCAGTATGTATAAAACAAATAGAAAATCTTGTGTGGGATGTGAGGGAGGTAGCTAAGACACACCAGCCAATTTTTTATTTCGATAAATTGGCTGAGTTGTAGTAAGGATGCCAAAATGGCATTCTCGGCTAAAATTGATCTTCGTCGCTGGACTTTTCTACTATATTCCTTGGCCAAGAAAAGTGTCAAAATTTTGTTTTAGTAAACGAACAAGGAAATGTAAAGAAGAAGTTTGCGAATTTTGATTGGTTCTCTTTATCAACTGCCGATATTTAAACTGACTGGTGAGACCATGCTACTTTTTCATTAGAATCATAAAATAAGAAGTAGCAAGGTCTCCATGCCATGAGGGAGGGAGCCTGATTTTTATTACTACGGTAAAGGATTTTGCCTAATAATATGAATACGTTTTAATAAATACAAAAATTATCGATACACGGGGTGACATGAATTCAATTTTTCAAAAAGTCTGTAAAAATAGTTGACACAGGTTAATTTAGTTAAGTACCTGATCTTTTTTAGATATGCTAGATGAAAATTATAACTTGATTTATTTCCGGGTTTATAGCCTCGTTGGGTAGCTTAGAGTCTCCTCTTTCTTTTTAAGCCCCTTCGGGGCCGCCCGTTTTAGGCAGCGCGGCTTTGCGGAGGGCGTCCCTTTTAAACAAAGTCAAGGCCGGGCAGCGAACTGCCCAGTGGTACGGCTTCAAATCAATCTTTTTTCAATTCTATTAGCTAGAGGACAGAATCTAGTGTAACTGAACCAAGTTTTTTGTATTTTCGTTCACTCAATGTCAAAATATGACCAAAAAACGGTCAAAATCTCGAAAAAGTGAATTTTTGGCTAATTTTGGCATTTTTTGACTTTCAATGTCAAATCCGTTCCAACAGACCAAAGTTCAAAATCATTGGTGTTTCAAACTGAATCTGCATTTCATTTCCGTAAATTCAGGCCAAAAATGAAGATTTCAAGTTGAAACTAGAAAAGGCAGGAGGGCGAAGCCGACTATAGTCGAACTTTGGCACTTAAAGGGTTAATTACAGTGTACTTTGAATTATTGAACTACCAGTAGATACCCCTTAAAGACACACCCCCCTTAAAAACTAAAAAGTCACAATTGTGGTTGCAGGGGATCACAATATGAACTTAGGATAATCTTAAATGTTATTTTGGAAGGCCATATAGTTACCTCAACAAACAAAACTCAAATGGTGTTGCTTTCATGTTCAGAAAAAATATTACATACGCTTGAATATTAAAAACATTGAAATTTTCAAAACAAAAATTCAATTTTTTGCCGTGAAGGTATGTCTGCTTGAATATAAGTTTGCAAATGCTCTCCTTTTAGACAGTTACAAGGTCACTATTGATGAAAATAAAGTTACTTTCTATAACATTTCAAGTCCAAAGAGCTGTATATGAGTTTGTGGCTTTTAAGGGATAATCAGGTAACACAATCAGTGAGACACGAATCGAATATGTAAATTTCAACACTGAAACAACAGTTTTTCTTTAATTATTTTCGAAGTCATTTAAAGCCTTCTCCGTTATGTTGACCATGAATTATGTCAATATCTGGGAGATGGTCAGAAGTATCGCTACTGTTGCCAAACTAACTTTTGGTTTTAAACATTCTATTTCAATAGCGTGAACTTTACCATATTATCATCATCTAAACATCTTTTCTACAGCTTGCTTAAAAATACATTCGTTTGGTTCCTTCATTTTCATATATTCCAGCAAACCATTTTCCTACTAGTATGAGCTCACTTTCTGGTACATATAATCGGATTATCCTACATCTGCAGCCATCCATATCAACATCTACTGTATCTTCAATGTATCTTTAGCCTCTTTAATCTTCCTGAATCTCAATTTCTTCATCGACAACATGTTACCAACCATTGGTTTTCTCTTTGATTTCAATGCCTGTGCAATTGCTATCCTTATTGGCTTCACTCCAATCATTCTACAGGCATCCTTACTACAACTCACTTTGTTTTACCATTATTTGGGCTTTGTCATTTTTGCTTCTGGTTTTCTTTCTTATTTGCCTTTGCTCTTTTAACCTTTTCTAAAGAAAACATCTTGTGATTTTTGTATTTGTTAATTTCGCTTAGCGAAAGTATTACTATCAGCGTGTTTCTGCGGCGACGACGACGGGTAGGAATATTTTTTGAGAAAACGAAAGTACTCTAAACTGGGCAGACTCACTAGATTCAAATATTCTGTAATTCTGCAATTTTCTAAGTTAGTGTCACAACGGATGTGTTTTATTGTAAGAAAAAAATGGCGTCATGTATATCATGAATTGCTAGAAAATTCTACCTCGAAAATCCAAGAAAATCAACTCCTATGTCTGAGCACAGTTAGTGCAGGCCTGCTGCAGTAGTGTTAGCAAAGTTCACAAAAATCATCAAAGAAGCTGACTTTTTTTGGCTCTGTTCAAAAACAGATACGTGGACATTATGTTGCCAGATTTTAAAACAGTTTTTGGCTGCAAGGTAAGATGTAACAGAAGAAATCTATAAAGTTAAAGACAAAAGGTTGTCACTTGTCAGCTTGTCGTTATTATTTACTTATTCTCAACTTTTTATTTGGCACAAGAATGTTTTTAAAATTGGTTTCGTCATTTCTGTAAATAAAGTCTTTGTGTTTCAATCTTTTTTGAAGGCTATAAAAGTATCTGAAGGTTGAAGCCTGCGATATTAAGCTAAAAGCAACAATCGCACCATCAGTTTAATATCAAACTCTTTTAAATCACGACACTGGCCCTGCAGTCGGATGCACAAGATAACTGGCAACTGGCGAGCACCTTCCCCCAGCAGTTTGCATGATGGCATGATTGGGGTTTTCCTGCCATGATTGGAAGTTTGAGCGTGTGATTGTTTTTTGACAAAACTTGGGGGTGTGATGCATGATTATAAATTCTTCCACTGTTCAGCCGAAATTGCATGACAAGCTGCAATTTGGTCACTTTTCGTGATACGTGATGAAGATTTAATTTTAGCAAAAAAAACCTCTTGGTCTTCTTATGGATCAGAATTTACGGACGATGATGATATGTCATGTGCGCTTATGGCATGTGTGACCGACTACACGCGGCGAGCGAATGCACAGGGGACGAACTAGTCGCCCGCCCTCGCTCCGCCCCATTGCCCGCTAGAGCATCTACACTACTACACACTAACACTCTCTCTTTTTTTCTACAGGGGGCGGGCGGGGCGGCCGGGGGGGTATTAATATCACTTCTCTCTCCATATAGAAGACCTTGCAATGTTTGGTATTTGTTTACATTCTGCATTGGAATGACTTCAAAGAATTCAAAAATCAAAACACAGAAATAAGATTCAAAATGTCGAGAAAAGAAGATCGAGATATTTTTGGTTTTAAAATTTCTTAAATTGTTTAGTAGTATATTGAAAGAAAATGCCTAAAAACACTTCTAAAACGGCTCCTAAGAAGAAAGAATATTGCCTGCCATGTGTTTACTGCAATAACAAAGTGACGTTTCCTAGTTCTGAAAAATTGAAAGACCACTTGTTTACACAACATAGGAGCAACATTTGTAAACAATCACACCAGCCCTCATCGTCTTACAGTAAGTTTTTTTTTTAATATAACATTGTATGTTTTGACGACCGACGTTCATGGGTCAAAAAGTGGACCCTGTCAGACACTAATTATTGACAAATTTTTAGCAAATGTGCCTGATTTTTTAACCCTCTCAGAGACTAAATGGCCAAATTTCTCATAATTTTTGGGAAAAGGGCTAAAATTTTCAAAAAACCGACCCTAATCACAGTATATAAACTTTTTGGATTTTGGGACCCTGCTGTCAGACACTTTATTATTCAGACCTTCAAAAAAAGGTACCCTATAAACGGTCCCTCTGTACCCGGCGGAGAGGGGTACTAGGGTTGAGAAATGACAGGTACTGTATGTGCATGCTTGACTCCTCGAACCTGACCCTATATTTTGAGAGACTTTTGCCAAAAGAAGTGACCCTTCCAATTTCAAAAATTTGCCACAAAGCTCGAACATTTCGACCATTTTAAAACACTTTTGAACAAGATTTTCAAAAGTAGAGACCCATAGAGAGGCCTATAGAGAGACTTTTCTGTTTTTTTGCAACCATAGAGAAAAAACCTTTGGAAGGTTGAAAAAATGTAACAGCCAAACAACAAATGACCATCGTAAGTGCCTAGGTTTTGATAATGTGAGCCTAAGGTTTTGAGTGACTTTATTACATAGAAGATGCTAGAAAAAGGAAAAGTAAACACGTGGAAATAACAAGTCACAAAGTAGAAATTGCAACTAGTACAAATAGCGAGAAATCGAAGAAAATTTACAAGAAATACACTAAAACACTGTGGCTCAACACACTACTTCACGTACATCACGTAATAAGGTTTAACACAAGACAACCTTTTGCAAGCAATTTACACAGTTAAATATCTACTATGCACATAAAACAGAATTACCCTAGGAATATGAAATAATACAATAGGCATTTTATAAATACACAGCGCAATAAGATATAACAAAGGAACTAGAGACGCAGGCACTAGGACGGAGAACAACGTTAAAGGAGAGACGACAAAAAAACGACAACTTTTTACATAAATAAACCGTCAAAACGCAGCTACATCAATTACTCCCCCCCCCACCCCGGTATTCTTTCTTTGCTTTAAAAAAGTGATCCAAAAATTTCAAATTACATACCCTTACAATGCACCTGTTTTTCAAAACCTTTAACCTACCCTTAAGGGGCCATACGTCACGTCCAGTAAGTCTCTTACTATAATCTTATGATTAATAATTGATTTACAAACTTTTGCATTTTAGGGTTTTGGCTGGTTGTTCCAATCTTTTCAGCCGAGAATATAGAAGGAAATAAATTAGGAAGTCAAACATAGGAGATGTGTGTCTGAGTGTGTGTGTTTTGAAACAGAAAAATATTTATGTTTTCCAAAATTCTATCTTGATTTTATGCTAATTTTCGACCAGAAATGATTTTTGTTCTTTTAGTTTTTAGTTTCCAGTGCGGGGGTCTGTGATATGATGGAATATTCATCAAACATAGATCAAAGAATTACTAGAAAGAGATTGTTTCCAAAGAATTACTATCGGATAAATTGGAAAAAATATGTCGTATTTCTAATTGTTTTAGGTATTAATCCAACCCAACCTGTACAGAGTCAGCAAACTATCAAATCTCGGGAAGCCAGTAGCATTCTTCAACAAGCTCCTGTTGTTCCACCAAAATCAGTTCTTTTGAAAAGCTCTTCGTCATCTTATTCTCCTTCGTTGTCGTCAACTGGTGGTGGCAGTTCAATTCCTTCCTATCGTATCACCAACAATATCACCCCTTCCTCAATGTAAGATTGTTTCCAAAGTGTTTATAATTATTTCATTTTATGCCAGAGCCAGAGGCAGATACAAAAGGTATTCAAAAATAATTTTGACGGAGATTGCTGACTTCTAAATAAGGGATATATGACCAAAAGCAACCCTCTCCGTCAATACTTTTGAGAACCTTCGACGTAAACATTTTAACATTATAACATAAAACATTTAAGCCTTTCATGATAAAACACGCATCAAGTATCATTCTGTCACCCTTGTGAAAATCAAATCCCGCTCGAATTTAGTTTAAAAACAAAACAAGTTCCAGTGAAAAAAGGTCGAATAAATAAAATCCAAATGTTGGTGTAAAAATACCTCAAGTCAACCCTGATGAATTTTTAGCAATTGTCTTCACCAGGGTATCTGACATTCTCTTTCTTCCTTCCAGATTCACATCTTCACCAAAGGATTTAAAATATTCAGTTCAACATGCCTCGTCAGGTCTTTACTCAAACGTTGGTGCCGAAGATGAGCTTGACCTACCTCCATCGGTCACCAGCCTCTTGTCAAAACCTTTATCAGCTCCGGCTAGTACCACCAAGTTATCTGCTGCAACTATCAGTAATTACACTGGTATTCACCAACAATCTTTATCATCACCATCGGCTGCATCTATATTTCTTGCTGACAAGAAATTAGGACATTCTCGATCGACTTCAGATATGGATTTGATCTCCAGTATGCATGAGAAGAACATGCAACGAATGGTCGACTCACTGACAGATAGAGAACGTGAAAACGATTGGTATGCTTTTAAAATATATTACTTTTGAATTGGAGATCTTACTGATCCTAGTTTTTTCCTTTTTCGGCAACACTTTTATCCTTAAAAAGTTGAAACCCAAGTCGCATTGCTGGGCTTTCTCAAAAAAAATCCGTACCCAACAGTTGAGGATATTTATATGATATCCAGGTAGTTTGAAATCTTTAACATCGTAAGATATCTAGGGGGTAAGAATTTGAAAACCAGTATATCCAGTGGGGGAGGATTCAAAATTTTCCGTACGGATATCCAGGGGAGCTGGATACCGGGTACGGACTTTTTTTATTAATGAAAATTTATATGTGGAGAGGAAACAAGCTTCTCGAGTAGTGGTACAAAATAGTATCCTATATAATTGACTTTTATACCCCTTTCTAAACGGCAATTTAATTCTTACTAGAACCGCCATATTGTAAGAAATGAACCTGGCGTGGAAACGGATGAATCAGATATATAGAACTTTAAATTATTTTTTTACTATTTTTTATTTCAATAAATCCCTTATCAATTTTAGCTTGCGACACGAAATTAAGAATCTCAAAGCCGACGCACAAGACAAAGACGAAGAACAGACACGTGTCAAGCAAAGATGGCGGAAGGAGGCTGAAGACGCATTGCGTAATCTTAAAACCACTCTGAAAGATGTTACAGCTCAAAAGCGTCTATTGGAAAAACAACTTCGTGAAATGGAAAAAGAAAAAGAGGATTTTCGAGCCAAGAGCGATCGGTTGGAGAAAAACCTAGCCGACTTCCAAACGGAAGTTGCTAGCAAACAACGTAATATGCAGATGTATATACAAGATAAAGGAGAGGGATCAGGGACCGCTGAAGCCACCTCCAAAAAGGAGAAAGATCTTACTAGACTTTTGATGGCTGATTTGCAACAACTTCGTAAAGAGAATCAGACATTGTCAGACTCTTTGATGTCCAAGGATGGTATGATCGAAAGACTCAAAACCAAATTGACCAGTGAGTTTTTACTTCAAATAATTTGCCCCTGGAAATAAAGCTAGCTGTTTTTTCAACTGTTCGAAATCCACAAAAACAAAAGACGTTTTTCCAACGCTGTTTCAAGGTCTTTTCAACGTTAAAACATTGTAAAAATGTTGAAAATGTTGAAAAAACGTCTTGTGTCTGCTGGGAGAGATAAAAAAAAACCATGCCGGGAGAGTACTAGGGTTCGTTGAGGGATGACTAGTCTCTAGTTACTTAAAGATATTGAGTATTCAGGATTTGTTCAAATTGGGTCTTTTTTGAAATCCCAAAAGAATTTGTCATATTTTTTTAATTTTTAGCCCTTTTCCAAAAAAACAATAAAAACTTTTTCAAATCAGGCAAATTTGCAATGGCTGGGAGTTCGATTGATCAATTTTTTTATTTTCATTCTCTTTAGTCGCACAAGAAGTCAGCAGTACAAAGCAAGCTAGTGCTAAACCATGTGATAGAAACCATAGTAACACTAACCCGCAGGAAGTGTTGGAATTGAAAAATGTCATCAAAAATTATGTTGAAAAGAACGAAGCCATAGAAACGGTTGTCAAAACTTTGAAAATGGACAAAACCAACCTGTTGAATAGACTACACGCTGCAAACACCCAATTGACAAATTTATCCAACAAAATCAAGTCATCCAAATCTCACCCTAATCTATCCTCGTCAACGAATTTGATTTCTGATGCCACCGGGGCTAGTAGTATTAGCCACGCCAATCCTCGTGTGATGATGGAGCAATCATCATTGATCAATAACAGCTTGGATGAGATACTGGGCATCCTGAAGAAATTGCCACCACCTTGTCACCACTCACAGGTTTGCTCTCACTCTACAATAATCACGGTCAAAAGGTTTTAGACTTTTAAAAAATCACCAAAAATACACAGTATCTAACTACCCTAGTGGAGTGGCTTAGCACATAAAAATGTAACAATACTTCAAATGGTGATAAAAGCATGAGCCTTGGTAGAAATGTTGCCTAGGATATAAGAAAAATAATTTCAAACAGAAACACCTGAAAATGTCACGTGACTGCTGACGTCAGCACTTTTTTTGCAAAATCTTTAAAATCCCCAAGCCATCAATTATTATATACTGTTGGAAAGTAAATTTTTCACCACAACTTTCTTGAAAATTAATCAACTAAAAGTTTTAAGCCGTCAAAGTTCCAAAACTATGACGTCATCAAAATGCAACTATTTCGATGACGTCATTAGGTCAAGTATTATATACTGTTTGAAAGATAATTTAATACTGAACAACTTTTTAGTTTACTATTTCTCATAAAAATGAGGGCAACAAAAGTTATGA
>JAUJPO010066668.1:0-12307 GCA_032270745.1 Tiaropsis multicirrata
GCACTGTAAGGGTCCGATTTTAAAACCCCGATTTCTGTCCGAACGTACGGTAGTTTCGAGATCGAGTGCCCCCCCCCGGGCTTGCCAGCTAGTTCAGATATTATTGTTCTTGAATGACATTTCTAGAACAATTCCCACCGTTGTTTGAGTTCCAAATCAAATTCTTAGTCCTTAGGATATCCTAGTATATTGAAGATTCTGAACCCCACCCCCACCCCCCCCCCCTGGATATCCTATATCCTCAACAAGGGGAATATACTGTGATAAAAAGTTTATACTTTGTAATGGAACAGCCTACGGAAGCCTTTTTCAGTTCGGTTATATAATTGTAAGTACATACTTTGACTTTGTAATGTCTTGTGTAGTTCGATTTTCGAAAATTTAAAAGTGTCGTTTTTTGAACTTTCGCTTTCCCTCCGTCGATTGTTACCAAAAAGGAAGGACGATAACCAGATCTGTGGTATGGTGGATCCCAATTTAACAAAACAGCTCCATCAGTGAAGTTGGAGTATCGTAGTTGGTTGATTCGTCCTGGCTCTGATCAAAATAAAAGAAGAAAGTTTCAACGGTGGTTGGTTTCATGAGCAACGTTTGGCCGAAGTGATAGAACCCTAACAAAAACCGACCATCGTGCGTAGCGAGGTCACCTCTCGCATCGCTAATTACCCCAGGTGACGGTCCAGGTCACATAATAACCAATCTTTAAGAATGAAATTTATTTAGTGATCTTGCTATTCATCAAAGGCTGAACATAATTTCTATTCGATTTCTCTCAAATAATATCAAAATGTAGATCAAGCCTCGGGATTCATACCAAATAAGCGCTGTGGTACAGTGGTTAAAACCTTGATTCTCATACGGGAGACCAAGGTTCTACTTGCAGCGGTTCACTTGGCAAGTGAGAGTTCAAAACATGCCATGTGAGGGGAATTGGGTAGTCAGCCCAAGGTTGCTGACGGGATACTAACTAAAGAGTATTTATTGTTGCAAAAACGTTGACAAGAAAAAAACGAATGTGTATAATTTACCATAACAATGAGTTGCAGGTGATGATCTTTCTTCGAGCAGTCGAAAAAACTTTTCTTTACAAGGACATATATTGGCGGTTGGGGCGCAGGGTTTGGTGTTCCGCCCTGGATGAACACATTCTTCATTTCCTGGTTTGGATTTAATGTAACCTTTCTGACATGCTGAAAAATTATGGTTGAGAACATATGCAAGATGAGTGGATACTTTAGAGGGTATGGCATTGCCAAATTGAGCCCATTAAAGTTTTCCGTAGTGAAGTCTCTCAAACGAGTTTGGAGAACGAAGCATCGAGAAAGAAATTTGTCTCTTTTATTCAAGCAATTTTTAGAGACTTTAGTTTTCAGGAACGACATGGGCTCAATTTGGCAGATACATTATATGTTTAATGGAATAAAATCTTCGCGGAGAATAATTTTCGCGTATGAGATATTTTCGAGTACTTCGCGCAGGGATTTATTTTTGCGGACGTGTGCTAATTTTTTTAAAGTAATAAACGTCGTTGTCAAAAACTATTTCGAAAATAAAGCAAAGCGGAAATTTAATCCACGCGAAAGGTTATCCCACTAATCTTTTCAGCGGCTAATTGTCGCATAAAAATGGTTTAAATACAGTAGGTACATACACAGCATCATTGCAACATTTTTTCGACGTTTAAAAAACGTTTTGACATTGAAACAAGGTTCTTTGGACGTTAAAACACCGTTCCGTGCCTGCTGGGAAAAACTTAAGTCTGTTGCAAAAAGAATCCTCTATGCAAAAACCAAGACAGTATCATTTAGTTACTTTTTCTGTTTATTCGTGCCATCCTGGTTTCTACATAACAGCTGTTTTTAGTGACAAAAGAACTATGTACCTTTGCAAACATAACCACTCAAATAAAAACCAGGTCGACAAACGCAGGCGCCTTGTACTGTAAAATTGCTGCTCTTCACACATAATATTTTGAGTACAGAACCAGGAAGTTTGTTGACAGCGTTGGTAATGCATTCTCCCTCCACCTCATCTCCTTCGTAAGGCAAACGTGGATAATGAACCAGATTCAATGTTTCTTCTGGACACGGATCCTGGATAGAAGCAGTGACGGAGAGTGTTGTTTTCACTTATATCCCTTATATGGAAATCAACACTCTCCGTCAAAAAACTTTTAAGTACCTTCTGTATTCGCGGATCCTGGATAGAAGTACATAGTTACCATTGGGCTATTCCAGAGATAAAGTCGCTCTAGTTTCCATTTCTCCGCTGAAAACCCACAAATCGTTAGTTTAAAGAGGTCTGAGAACGAAGTTCGCTCACCAACTACTATTCCATGTTTCCACATGAGATCGTCAAGCGTTTGTAAAGTAAACCTTTGGTTCTGCAAAACTTTGCTCACTGTTGAGGATATTTCTTAACGCCAACCCCCCTGAATATCCGGTGCCGAAGATTTTAAACCCATTGGTCCTCAGATTTTAAACCCTCTTGGATATCATTGGTCCTCATATTCTTAACCCCTGGATATCTTAGGGTATTGAAAATTTTGGACCCCCCTGAATATCATATATCCTCAACAGGGAGGGAGGGATACAGACTTTTTCTTGGAAAGCCCAATCAAGCACAAAACATTCTGACGACGTTGAAACAACGCTCATTACCGGGTGGGTAAGGCCAACCAGAACAACAGTTAAAGCATGTGTCACGTGATTTTATTCTCATTTGGATAAAGTTTTACGACTTCGGTAAGAATTAACTTAACTCATGAAAATTTCGAGTTAAATGTGATTTACTGGACGAAGCTTTATTTTAAGGCTAAGTGTAAAGATATAAAGCTTTATCAAGGAAATCACGTTTTATTCAAAAAATTTATGAGTTTAGTTAATTCTTAATGAAGTTTAAAAATCAATGCGTGTTACGTCAGTTGATTGTGTAGAGTTAACAATACTATAGAGTAGAATACGGAATATATTGCCGGGTCAGTAAAATCCATGTTGGACGTAGCAAACATCCAGCTTTTTGGGGATACAATTTCGTGTAGAAAAGTTATTAATTGAAATACCTTTTTCTCCTCAGCATGAATTTCTTTCGTTAGCGCATGCGCAAAGAAAAGCAAGAATAAATGAAGAAGTTTCATGTTTTGTAATGTTGTCCTATAAAGATAAAATGATAATAAGGATACAACGTTAAATTCAAAACCTATCAATCTTTCAGACCTAAATTTTGCGGTCAAAGCCGAGCTGAGAGAATCTATTTTTTTTTCTCTTATTCCGACTATTACCATAGTAAGTAGTAGCGGCTGGGCTTGAGAAGGTCCCTATTAAAAGGTTTTATCATATGTTCCTGACAGGTCAATCAAATATTTTGTTAGCGATGGTAAGTTACTTTCAAACGCCATCCCAATATTATACCCAGCGTTTAAATGCTTCAAAAATTATAAGACTTAAAACATCCTGAGACTATGTTATCTACCAAGATAAATGACATATGAAAATGAAATTAAACAAGTGAAAGACAATTTCGAGTGTTGGCAAGATTTGGATTTTAATGTAAAGGAAAACCCACCCAACACCATACCGAAACGTTGGATACCGCCCGCTTTTATATATTCGCAAATATCAGAGGCGGATACAGAAGGTACTCAGAGATTTTGACGGAGAGTATCGACTTCCAAATAAGGAATATAAGCAAAAGCAACACTCTCCTCCGTCAAAAAATGTTAGGCAGCGCAACCTAGTCATTTCATTGATATAACACTGTTGATTTGCATAACATGATTTCAAAAATGATGATACCAATCCGCGATTGTGCCAAACTCACGCAATACACAACAACGTAATATACAAACGCCAAACATTAGACAAGTCCACACCGTCTTAATGTGGCAAATTTCCCGTATGCTTTGTTAATTGTGGTTAAATGCAAACTTATCATTCGCGTGGTACTGATTCTGACAATGATGACGGAGAGTGTTGACTTCCAAATAAGGAATATAAGCAAAAGCAACACTCTCCTCCTTCAAAACTTTTGAGAACCTTCTGTATCTGCCACTGAATGTAAGACTCAAAACAAACTGAGACCATGTCATCTACCAGAATGAATCACATATGGAAAAACGTAATCAATTGATGAACTGTAGAGATGAAACAAAATCTTTGACATCAAGCTGTCATATTGAAAGTAAATAATCTCTTTTCAAGAATGTTTAAAGTATCATGATACTTGATAATGCTTGACACCATGATGATAAACCTAGAAAGGGAAAATCAAAGATAAGACCCTCCCCGACTTCGAGTTAATAAGTTCGAGTTAAGCTATTTATGACGTCACAAAAACAACAATTTCCGGGTTAAGAAATTTTACGATGACGACAAAATGTTGTTTTTGTAACGTCACAAATAACTTAATTCTACTTTTTCAACTCAACCCTTGTTACTCGACTTTTCCGAGCCTCCCCGAATTTTTGACGGAGAGTGTTGACTTCCAAATAAGGAATATGAACAAAAATAACACTCTCCGTCTTCCCGCCATTATTTGAGAACCTTCTCTATCCGCCACTGAAAGCTATGGAAAACTTACAAAGAATTAAAGGTTGAGACTCTAGTAGATTTAGCGGACTGTGAAAATCACATTTCTAATTTAAAAACACGTATTCCCAACTTCAGACAAGAGGGTAAATCTATTTTGATTTTACGGTACAACTCTCCGCTATTTTCAGGGAAAAACTTTGACGGAGAGTGTTAATTTTGCTCATATTCCTTATTTGGAAATCAACACTCTCCGTCACAAAATTATTGCATCCGCCTCTGGTATTTATAAACATTGTTTTACTGAAACCTTGACAGATAAGTAAAATTAATTAATCCACTGCTTGAACGCAAAAAAACTCCCACTGTGTTGTTACAGAACCAATGGTTTGATTCTCCTTATCAAAGACATATTCAAAAAAAATCCATAGAGATTTTATTTTGGCAGATGAAATTTCTTAGATGTCTCAATAGTTATATCGATCAAACATCCATATCTTCTTTTTATAGGACCACGATTATAAGAATTTTTTTTTTCCTTCAGCTCGCTGAACTTGAAACAACAATATCAGGCAGACAGACAGACTGCAGAAACATTTCTTTAGCACAGGGAATATACCTTAACCTAAGATAGAGAAAACAAAATTATCGCAACAAATAACAACAGGGCTAGTATTCGAACTTGAAAATCTTGTCAAAAAACCAATGTAAAAATGTAACCTGATATATATGAGGAGAAACCAAATGCAATCATATCCAGTTACAGGCTAAAGCGTCCTTTTCCTGTTTTCATATGAAAGAATCAATTTTCAATTCCATATCAAAGAGTTGATATCACGCCACAGAGTGGTTATGGTCTTACCACTTTTTGGAAAAATAAATACTTTTTTAAAGATATCCCAAAATTCTTTTTGATATACCCACTTGAAGCCATTTCAGGACCTTAGAATTGCAAAGAAATTCTGGCCCCACAGCGCCAAACTTGGTGGCATTTCGGGTTGACTCTTACTTAAAATTATCTGTTTTCCGGCCCCTAGCGTGGGCCCTGTTCAGCCAATCAAATAGATCTCAAAATTACCGCACGTTCGGACAAAAATTTGACCCTTACAGTGCATTTTCAGCCATTTTCCAACAGTTTCTCAAATTTAATACCCCTACATTGTACCTAGCTTTTATCAGAACCTAAGAGTTAACTACCCATAACAGCCTCACGTCTGGTAGGTCACTTACCTTGAGTCCCCCCCTCCTGGGATCCTAATGATAGAAAAAAATTGGGTCAATCTTTCAGGAATGGTAGACAAACATTATTTGAACAATTCTATCCAACGTGATTTTCATGTACTTCTTATCTTCATTTGAGCGCTCCTCCCCCCCCCCCCGGATTACGGCTCCTTGTTCAAGAATTAAGAAGTATTTCAAACAGACGGAAATCACACACTACAGCAAAACCAAATCGATCTGTGAAACCTTTTTGAAACCTCGTATACAAAAAGATTACAAATCAACAACAAACAAGTCATAAGTCAACCCTGTCTTAAGCCTAATTAACACTTCGTTATCCAGAGACAAACTTTATATTAATCCAAAGACTCTTTTTTTATAAGAACAGTAAATTTCGGCCGAAGTTCTTAACTTTGATCTACATTTTCTCAAATCTCCCATCCCACTCCACCCTTAGATATATGCCTAAAATGCTTTCCTTGAACTAAGCTTTCATACAATTCTGAACTTAAGACTTCTTCATAGTTTTTGAAAAATATACCACCAAATCGAGGCTTGATGTTATCATGAAATTGTTCTTATAAAATAAAAAGAGAATATTTTATTTGTATATTTTGACACTCCATGTCAGAGGATTCCGAAACTCAGGAAAGTCTTCGCCGTTTTATCTCAAAAACAAACATTTTGTTTAACATTTGACTTGAGTTCTGACATTCTTATAAACATCCATGTAGGGATTTGAAAGGCTTGTTCGTAAATCTTGTGATTATCAAATGTTATTGAAAAATCTGACTTGAAAAATGCAATGGAAAATTTGACAAAACTGACTCTTGACTGATTGAAAAATCGGCTAAGTGAGATAACTAAATTTAGAAAAATGTCTGAAAATATATTTAAAATTGAAATTTGAGAGGCTAGTATAAAAATTTAAATTATTCTTACCAGATAGCCAAGCGAAATTATGGTGTATAAACACATTCTTCTTGAAAAATTAACTTTGAATCAAAATCAAACAAATATATATCATTTGTCTTGTCAGTTCGGTTTCAAAGCAGCATCTGAATATCACAAAATCACAAAACGTAAACGTAAATAGAAATCCCTAAGGGTTCGCATATAATTATGTGTTGATATAATGCGCTATTATAAATTAAAAATTGTAATGAAAAGCGATTGATTTTGGATGGAGGTGGGCGAGTGAATAGACCTTCTCGTAAATTAAGCCACAACCAACGACTGCGTCGTTTTCATACAATTACCAAGGTGATTATGTCTCACGAGACTGAAAAAGACACATCTATCAATGGAGCCAAGTTTTGATATAAGCTCTCTTGGGATTCGGTTACCATAGCGCTCAATTTAAAACGAGGCAGTCATTGGTCGTGACGTAATTTATGAAAAGGTCTATTCTCAAAGGAACTTATGATGAAATTCCTAACAATCCCAGTTTCAGTGACCGGTTAAACAATTTCTATCAGTGTGAATAAAAGAGACTCGATCGATGCAACAACCTAATAAAATAGATAGGCCAGTATCCTATTGAAATCAGAAACGTAAAAAGTGATAAAAAAAATTTATGATTTTTTGCATCATTAAAGTGTCATTCCGCGTGCAAAAACGTTTTTTTAAGATTAACTATTGGTTATATTAATCACATGACCTAAATTTCGTGAATATGTTCTTAATTTCAGGTCAAACCTTTAGGCTTAAAAATTTGCAAAAGGTTTTTAAAATTATAATATGTGTATTTGGATAGCGTTTTTCTTTTCTTTCTTATGAACACACAACGCCGAAAGCATCTTTATTTTCTTCGTAAGAGTCTTTCAAAAATGTTTATATTCTTAAAGAAAATGCGCCTCACAAAATGGATTAGACCCTAAAAGTTACGTACATTTAGAACTAGCTTAGGGTAACAAATTTTCGCGATGATAAATTTTTGCGGGAATTTGATTTCATTTTTTGGCGGATGGCATAAAAAATATAATTGGCCCGAATTTAATTTGGCGAATGGCGAAAACAATAAATTTTCGTAGGAATTTAATTTGGCGGTTGCTGGAGTAAAAGCAGCAAAAAACACATTTGAGGGTTCATATACTCAAAAAAGAATTAATTTGGCGGATGACGGAAAAAGTTAATTTTGGCGGTAACTTAATTTGACGGATGTTTGACGAAACCTCAAAATCCCCACCAAAATTTGTTACCCTAAGGTACTTTAAAAAATATTTATGTCAAGGCAAGTCAAACAAAAATTGTGCACATTTTAACCCTTGTGGTGCTGGAAACTCCTTCTGAAAAAGCCCTAGATTGGCTGAAAAGAACACGAATTTCGAAAAAAAACCAAGATATAATTCTCACTACATCAAAAACTAAACAAGAGCCACATAGATGCGGATAAATATTTCCCTTGAAAATCTTTACTGGCGTTAAAATATGAAAAAAAAAGTTTTATGACCCCAGTGGAAAAGCTTGAAAGTTTGATTTTCACCCTGTTGAGTTTTTGTGCCCATATAACAGCAATGTTTATCCTCAATAATTAGAAGCCACATTAAATTAGAGAGATAACGGTGATTCAAATGACAATGTACTCGTGGAACGTGCAGATTATTACCCTATTGTTTTTAAGTCCCTTGGGAATTTGGAATACTGTTAGAAAATTGTGCATGAAGTTGACAGAAAAAATTTCCCAACCCCCGGGAAATGGGGGTTGGCCTACTGTATTTTTGTAAAATTGAAACGTTCAATAAGAGGCTAAAGTTTAAGGCATTTATTACGCAGTAGAACCGTAATAAATGCCATGGATGATCGAAACTTTCGCAGCGCAGGGATAAGATAAAAGGTAAAAGTTTAATAAACATTTCTGCAAATCCAATTCGTTTGTTCTCCTATCCATACATAGTAGGCAAGATATCTAAAAAAAATGAAAATGAAATCTAGCTTAAAGAAATCTGAGGACGGAAGGTGTGTGGAACAACAACAAACCATAAATATAAAACAACCAAAAGCTAAATTTCAAACGTCCCTAAAAAATGCATCATTCTCATCGACTAATCCTGATTCTCTTTTAAAAACCTCCGTCCAAGAAAGGGTAGACGCAAGTCAGTTAACAAAAATGACGAACAATCTTTTTTGAAAGGACATTTTTTACATACTCTTTATCCTGTCAACACATCAATGATCGATCGAATTCTTACTTACCATTGAGTAATCCGAAATGACACATTGATGGGTTGTTCCGAGTTGCCACGTTGATGGGTTGTTCCGAGTTATCACATTGTTAGGATGATTTGAGTTTCCACATTAATGGGTTGGTCTAAGTTTCCAAATAAATGGGTTGGTCCGAGTTTCCATATTTTTTTGTTGGTCCGAGTTTCCACATTGTTAGGTCGGTCCGATTCAGCACATTTGATGGGTCGGTTTATTACAAAAAAATCTGTAACAAAGAAGAGGAACGTTAATCCACGATATTCAAGAATTTCAGAAAATATCGAGCTTTAAATCTCATACTGAAACCTCTCAAAAAGATTCGTATTTCGATGATGGACCAATTCCCAATCGGATTTAAATGTACTGGGGTTGTAAAATGTTTGCAGTTTTCCAACCAATCAAAAAAAAAAACGATAACCTGTGTTACGTCAGTAGATTGGAATGAAAGGTCTATGTTTATTGAATCGAGAAACAGAAACTCATCTTTCCAAAACATCAGTTTATTGATTTCCTGAGACAATCTTGTTTTGTGCTGCTGACTCATTAGCATATGGGTCAAAATCTTGCTTCAAGCTGAAATGCAAGATATTCTAATGTTAACTGACCCATCTCCCTCATAAGTTTTGAGAACAGTTCGGTGTTGATATACATCCAGTCAGGCTCGGATACAGAGGGAGGAGAGTGCACTTTATTATAGCATTGCCTTATATGGAAAGTAATTACTCTCTGTGAATAGGATATCAGTTATTACCGGATCGAATCAGGGTACAGAAGGTTCTTAAAATTAAATTTCTGATGAAGAGTGTTGACTTCCAAATGTGAACCAAAAGCAAAGGTCTCCGTCAAAAGTTTTGAGAATGTTCTGCATCCACCACTGACGTTAACATCATTTAAACTTTAGAAACCGAATGAATTACAATGGGCATAGCTCAAAACCATGTGCTGTCCAGCCAAAATGGTATTTAGAAAACTGAGGCCAAGAGCTTTTTAGCAGTGGTAGCTCAAGAATCAGATTTGGACGTTAAAACAATGTTGGAACAATGATATTGTTTACTGGTCCGGAGGGAGGGGAGACAGTCTATCTCAAAATTACAGTACGTTCGGACAAAAATTGGGGTCTCAAAATCGTACCGTTACAGTACAGTGCAAAATTTACTGAAAACCCGACCCTTACACAGTGCATTTTTCCTAGTTTTGGCAAACGTTTTCTCAATTTCCTACCCTTACAGTGCACCTGGGTTGGTCAGAACCTCGAAAAAATCTACCCTTAAGGGCCGCACGTCCGGTAGGTGACCTACCTTGAGTCAAAATTATTCGATTAGGAAATAAAATTCCTTACACTCACCTGTCATTCCTTCCTGCGCTCTTATCTTGTTATTGAATCAGATGCATTTTTGGAAATTCTTATTTCTGACGTCTGACTGTATCCAGTTTCCATCGCTATTAAAAAACACAATTTCGTAAAACATTAACTCTTCATATAAGAATTTTCAAATATGTCTTAACTTCGTCAATGTTTCATCTATCTTTTAAAAGACAGCTTCTTTATAAGTACTCCCTTCGACACATGAGATGTGATGACATTATCACAAATAATTGAACTGTAGCGAATCTCAAAACAATTATCAATGTCCTAAAGAAACAATAGAAATAAAAGGTAAATAAAAACGAAATTGACAAAATGGGAATTGCGCGGTTGAAGTTTGAAGTGGAGCGAGCTACTTGTTACAATTGAGGTAGTAAAAAACAGAAGGCGAATCTATAGGGGTGTTTATTTATTAAGGGCTCTGACCATAGTGAATTTTCGTAATTTGTTATGCATTAAATGTTAATTTGTACGTTGTACGGCCATTAAAATATATCGTTTTATACATTTTCTGTTAGGCCAATCATTTCTACATCTAAAAATATAAAAATCGCAACAACAAAAAATTTATGAAGAAAAAATTGAGATATAATTAATGAATGATTCAATTTGGAATCCAGAATCTGTTAATGAGCCTTTAACCTTTACAGCGCGCTAATCTTTTTTATTAAATGCAAAAGAAATTTTTTTGTGGAAATTTATTCTTTCAAAGGCCATTTCTCAACCAGGACAAACTATTAAGGTATTAACTCTGGCACCATTGGAAAGCTCTCTTTCTCAGCTACAAAAATAGCGGAAGGTTTTTCCTTAAAATTCGAGTGGTCAGGAGTTATGACCAAAAGACTGTGTACTGGTAAAATGACCTTTTCAAAACGTATATATACGTATTCCGCGTCGTAAGGGTTAACAGGTTCTCATATATTTTATTTTTTAATTTAAAACGCCTTTGTCTACTTTTTATTAGTACCATAGTCATTTTGGGCAGTTTGGATCAGTTTTATAGATTTAAAAAAAATTATTAAGCTTTACAGCGCGATAACTTTTTATTTAAAATGCAAAAAAGAACATCATTTTTTTGGAAATTTATTCTTTCAAAGGCCATTTCTCAACCAGGACAAATGATTAAGGTATCAAGTGTTAAGTGAGTTCGCTACAGAATATTTGGCTGCTTTAGCTTTTGCAACACTTTACCCAAATGGTAAAGAAGAGCCAACCAATTCAAGCATTAGAAAGTCTATTGTTAAAAGTGAAACGAAGTCCTCTTCTGAAAAGATTAAACATTTGATAAAGTTTGCTGAAATGGGTATACAGGTTTGCGGCCGATTCCTCGATTTGGGTTTTGGGCAATATGCTTCATCGTAGGCGTCTGTTAGGACAAGGAAGTTTTTACTTGAAGCAAAATCCAGGAGAAGCTAATTTGACGATTAATGAATTACAGGATATGGTTAGGGAAGGAAGGAAGCTACAATCATGAAAAAGCTAATGAGATATGCGAAGAATTTAACAGGCAAGAATGCATATTGGAATTATCAGGTTGGTTCCCCAACATCTTTTTAGACTCATGTCATGTGCTAAATTCCATTGGCCAGAATATCATGTGTTATTTTCAAATGATAATGATAGCTCAAGTAATACATTGCGAGAAAGTATTATAAATAATCCTCATTTGATGGACTGTCAGAGTTAAAAACTTTATAAAGCTTTGGCTTTATGAGACTTTAGGTGCTGAATGGCACTGGGACAGATTTGAATATGCTGTTATGAGAGGCTCAATCCAATGTCATGGGCTAGCAAAACTGAAAAATGACCCAGGATTGTATACTCTCTAACTCAAAAGGCTTTAGAAGGACATATAGCTGAAAAAGAACAAAAGCCTCAAAGATGCGGATAAAAATTTCATCCACAAATGATTATGTATAGAATTGTCTCTATGTCGATTGGTAGGGAAATTTACATAGTATGTAAAAACGAAAATTAGTCTAAAATTAGT
>JAUJPO010066679.1:0-26686 GCA_032270745.1 Tiaropsis multicirrata
TGTACCAAGTTTCAGCCAAATCCGATTATTTTTGAAGTCTCCAGGCTGCCCCAAAGTTTTAAGGGGACAGACAGACACACACACAGACACACACACAGACATTCTCAGATTATAGCTCAACTGAAGTTGAGAATAGTGCATTGGTAAAATTTTGTTAGGATTAGGATTACAGACAACCACAGATATCCTACGCCCCTGATATCCCAAAGACTACAAACGTAATATAGCATGTGCCTGGCTTTCTCTCTCTTTCTCTGGGTTTTGTTACGAATTTTCATATTAAGTTCAGTTTTATTTCATAGATGCCCACGCGAGCCGGCTGGCCGTGGACCCCTTTTAAAAGCGAAAGAGTGTCTTTAGAGGTTATGGACCTGCCAATTTGAAACCACTCAAGTTTTCCGTAGTTAAGTCTGTTAAAAGAGTTTGGACCTTGGAGAACGAAGCATCGAGACAAAAATGTGTCTCTTTTATTCAAGCGATTTTTAGAGACTTTTGTACTAAAGACAACGTGGTCTCAAATCGGAAGATGAATGATATGTTAAGTACCGTTACCACGTAAATAGTGTTTAGACTATCTAACGACCCACACAAACTAAACTGAGATGAGAGCATCGCAAAATTCTCTAGATCTAATCTTTGTTGTTAAAAGTAAAAAACTTTTTTTTACACTGCGCTATCGACACTCTCTTAACTACCATGTACGATGCTGTAGCAAATTAAACAGTTCAAGTTAAAAATATTTGCAAACCAGTGCAAACAACATGAAATTACATGATGACTGTTTAAAGTTCAACTTTTTTTTGTATGTATATGCAATACATTATAAGTTCGACTTCATCAACTTTTTTTTGAAATCACCTGATGTAAAATCAGCTACAAACTTATCAGGTACAGTGTATTGAGAGCTTTATAAAATGAGGGGCAAAAGCCTGGATACATGTTCTAATTTTGTGGAAAAAAATCCTAAACAACTTCATCAATTAAATCTAGTTTACACTAGAGATATATATTAAATTCCATTAAAATAGAAAAACAACAAAAACGATCTTCCTATGCTATCTAACCCAAGTCATGACATTAAAAATATAACCGAAAAAAAAAAACAATAAACTAAATTCTCGGGGATAAAACAGTATATGTTATGAATCATAATATTTGCAAGGCCAAACAAGCAAACTATGAACGAACTTTTTATCTCTCTTAAAACAAAAAACTTTCATGCCTTGTTGTGTTAACTTCGCTTTGTGATCCGTTTTATATAAGTGACCTGAAGTGACACCCAATTCCGTTCTTTTTATACAAAATCGCAGACTAATCGAAGCAAAGATTTCCTGTCGCCTATTTGCCAAACATTGGTATCAATACAAGATGTGGTTCAGTCTCCCATATGGCCTAAATGTTATATCTTTCAAGAGGTTACGCACACTACTCTGCAATTTCCAGCTAAAATGTTACACATAATGCCAAAAAATAATCCATATTGCGCGATAACTGGTTTATCGTATGAAGTGCAAACAATTTTGACTTTTTACACCCACTTACATCAAAATATTTTGGAAATATTGTCACTTTTTGACGTCACAATAACAAAAGAATGAATGAAAAAGAAAGAAAAAGTTGCAAATGGAACGTGACCTCATTTGCATAATTCGATTTAGATGTTCGATTTCCTTTTTTTATGTGTTTTTTTTTCAATGTCAAACTGTACAACTTTTCCCCTTTTCCGCCAATTTGAATTTTTCACTTTTCGTATTTGTACTGTTTCAATCACAACACTGATATTTTTTGTACCATAAAACAAAAACTTCCATTCCTCAAGATATAATTCACGCAAGCAAAAGTGTAATGTATATAAATAAAAAAAACAAATTTTTTTTTCATCAGTCGACGAACTTTTTGATACACTAAATTCGTATCGTCAATTTAAAAACCCCATAAAGTAGTCAAGTTTACTCTCATGTCCTTATAATGAATGACTAGTCTATCGGCTTACTGTCACCACATCAAAAATCCATCCTTCATGCGTCTTTCCGTGAGACATTCTCATTCAGTCAAAACACAAACGAACAAACTCGTGATCTTATTTATGCCAACACCAGACTAAGTCTAATATGTAGAAACCAGAAGCAAAAAATAAGTAAGTAATAAGGTCCTGGTTTCTACATTGAAACTGCTATTTTACTGCGGACAATCTTTTTGCAAACACCAGACTAGTTAATAAAATTCATTTATCGTCGTCAAGGCTAAATTGAAGAAAAAACATCTATCGAAACAAAACAGGACTAATAATTATAATATCTAACTAAGTTCAAATCGTATACTGAAAAAGGGAAACTATATATCAACCAAGCGGAAGACAGGCTCTGTTGTACAATCTTTATAATCGATAAAGACATATACTGTACATAGACTGAAACGTAATTTTCTAATTTTTATCTTTAAGTAAATATCAGATCCATTATTTCATCAAATTTCATTTATTCAATAGCTCAGTTTTTGCTTCTTGATAAAAATCAACGTGATTATTTTTGGTCCAGCTTTCTTCGTACTTTCTCCTCCATACTTTAAAAAAAATTCCTCTTTTTTGTTTTTGTCCATCCATAGAAATATATTTCATTATTAATTCTTCCTAATTCTATTCCTTTCTTTTCATTGGAAGTCTGTTTCTACATTTTTTTGCTTTGGGTCTGAAGCTGAACTGAAGAAATCCCCCAAGATGTAAATAAACGTTTGTTTTTTTCCCGGAGAAAAAGATAAGATGAAACAACCAAGAGACCCAACAGACACAAGGCGTCTTTTTAACGTGAAAACATCGAAACAATGTTGAAAAAACGCCTTGTGTTGTGTCTGCTAAAAAACAATTCTATGTTTAAAGATCATCCTCCCTTTAAATCTCTTCTAATTTTTTAGATTATTGGAAATATATTACTGAAATTAATTTTTGCAAAGAAATTTTCAACATTTTCGTTTAGGACAAATAAGAGAAGGCCAAGCTGGATAGAAATATAAGTTTCAGTGAAAAAAAGTAGAGCAACGTGTGGGCAAACCTATTAGAACGTAGGCAGGAGGGTAAAAAACTGATAAAAACTTCTCTACAAATAAATAATGACTAAGTACCATGGAACTCGAAAATAATAATTTCATTTTTCCGTAGAAACACCTCGTCCGATCAAAAAAGAAAAATGACTTATATATGTCGTATATTTTCTTTAGTCTTCTTATTCCAGAGTGAAGATGAATCGTAAGTAAAAAAGAAATTAAACATATTCCAAACATACCTTTTTCCTGATTGGGGTAGGAACTGCACCATCAGTTTCAGCTAAAAATATAAAAATAAAACAAGTGAAAAAGTTATCAATATTACAAGCAGGGTTACGACACTAGTGGGACCCCAAAAGTGGACCCCTAATATGGACCCTAAAATTTATGGATCCCCTGTAAAATGGCGGGGAAAACGATCTCCCGATTTCATAAGAGGCGTTCATTTTGGAGTCCATTTAAGGGGTCCAAGTAGTGTCGTAATCCATTTCAAGCACATGCTAATTTAAAGGGAGTCATAATGTCCGATCATTTTCAGACTGTGTTACTTTGAGGGTTCGAAAGTCCCGCCATGATATACGTATGGATTTGAGTGTTATACATTTAACGGAAATGTATACATTCAATCAGACATACATATGTTCTCAGGTAAGGAAGATTGAGGTTTCGTCAGTTAATCAACTAGCGGATTATTTTCCCACCAGGTATTATTATGCCTTACCCAGCAGGCAAGGAACGTTGTTTTTACGTCAAAACAACGCCGTTTCAACGTCGAAACGTTATTTGGACGTTGAAACAATATGCAAACATGGAATAAGGGAAACAATGAAAAGAAAAGATAAGAAAGGATAAGAGCTTACGGTATGAGAAAACGAAAGTGACACACAAACAAACGTACAAACAGACTGATTACCGGCTCACAAAAAAATTGATTGCCGATTCGGACACCACCCCTCCAAATCTAATCCCCCTAGATGGGTTACCCCCCCCCCAGCCTCCTAAAATTTGAGTTGTTAGCACTTAGCCAATTTCCCCCTAAAGATTTATGATATAAATTCAACGAATATGACAACGAATATGACTACAAATTGATTCTACTTTTTGAGGGATGCTCGAACATAAGCCAGAAGAATTTTTCTTGCAACTCCCCCCCCCCCCTCCCGCTAGATGGGATAATGCCCCCTAAAATTTGAATTATTTGCAACCCCTCCCTAATTGACAATTTTTGAAAATTAGGGGGGTTACTATGACAATGTACCGAAAACGTATAATGTTTCCAACCCAGCAAGCAACGAAGGTAGTTTCAACGTCGCGTAACAACGTTATTCCAACTCCAGAACGTTATTTGGACGTTGAAACAATGTTGGAATGACGTTGTGTGTATGCTGGGAAACCGTAGATTTGAAAACTTCATACAAGGACGTATATGTACACTACCTTCGATTTCCAGTAGCTGAGAGTAGAATTTCTCTAAATATTCTTGCCCATCCCACTCTGTAAACATGGCGCACAGGGATATCAGGCTAGAGCTTCTTTTCGCATCTTTAGCCTCTGTTCCATTCCCATTAGCCAACAAATGTATCGGTATCAATGTATCCAATGTGTCTGAAGACACGCTGGAGCTACGTTTTTGTTTATCAGTCTGTGGTGGCAGTGGCCTACCATTATTGTTCAGAAAGTCTGCAGACGACAGGCTAGTGTTCCGTCTTGTAATCTGTGGCCTACCATTATTGTTCAGAAAATCTGCAGAAGAGAGGCTAGTGCTCCGTTTAGCATGTGATACGCCGTTGTTGTTGTTGTTGTTATTGTTGTTGTTGTTATTGTTTAAAAAGTCAGCCTTACGGCGCAGTCTTTCTGATCGCATTTCTTCGCCTTCCAGTTTCTTATGTTTGTATTATTAATATTTCGAATTTTTGTATGTATATTTCAAAGCTTGAGTAGTAGAGAAATAAATATATTACAACATTTTGAGAAAGATGATGAACAAAAGAAATGAAAAGTTTAAAACATGAAAAATAACAAAAGATAAAATGTTTGCGAAAATTAACAACAACGTGCTGGAAACAAAATTATTTTTCATTCGAGAATCTTTGGGTCAAAATAAGCAAAAAAAAAGGTTCCATTAGCTACACATACATTATACACTTAATAATGCTAAGAAAGCATTTAAAAAAAGATTCTTTGGAACAGTAAAGTCCAGGAAGTTAAAAAATCTCCCCTAAACAATCCAAAACTTTTCCTAGCCCGCCGGCCATAACCATGGGGCCTCCTTAGAAACTTAACATATGCCATATGGGCCCCCTAACATTTATTTCGTGTGTATGGCACTGGGAGTTGTGTCGGGATAAATAAAACGAACCAGCTCTCGTCTAGCTGTTTCTAGGTCAAGGTCAAAGATAGAAAAAATCCTTTATATTCATTGCGTGACTTTTTTTTAAGCAAATTGATAAGCCAACAGCAGAGACATAAAGCTAAAGGTGCGAATCAAAACAAAAAAGCTTTAAAACTGTCCCATACAAGATTAACATATAAATAGAAAATTCCATTTACGTTATCAAGACAAGTTTAAAAAACAACAAAAAACAACCTTGCAACCCTGTTCTCTTAATAAATCTCTTTAGCAACCCAAACAGGATATTAAACAACTGATTACGAGTCAGCAACGCCCAACGCCCTGATACTACTTTCGAATCAAGAAACTATAATAAATTTATTAGAGTTCCTTGTTCTAATGCATCGTTGGTATGGTAGAAAAACGATAAGCATTGTAAACATTTCTTATCTAGCGGTGTCTAAGGGTATGCTATAGCCATCAGACGTTCATTAATAATCGCCAAGCCTTGGTTGGCTATCTTAACTTAAATACAATTCATGATCCACTACCTAATATTTTCTGCGGAAACATGCAAAAGCAAAAAGACGGGATAGCTTTATATTGTTAAAAATTCAAAACTGGTGGCAAACACGCGGCTTTTTAGGGCGCTTCTTTTATAAAAAATTACGTAATAATTATGATAGCATGCAAACGTCCATTCTGATAACAAACTAAGGCAACAAAAAAAAACACACGACGAGAAAATATGATTTACAACTCTTTAGCGTAAAGCGTAAAATTACACAAGTGCTTTTCAATGCTCTAATTCTCTTCTCCTTCACTTATTTCTGTTTTCGTACAAATTATAATTAGAGACAATCTCTCTATGATGCCTTTAACAAGTTTGCAAGAGACCGGAAAGATACCCACCGCTGTTGATTACTGTGGAATGTCTTTCAGTATATCCGTGTTTTAGATTACACATCCTTTTTCAAGATTTCTCTTGACAGCGTCAAAATACCCAGCAGACACACAACGTTATTCCAACAATGTTTCGACGTCCAAATCACGTTCTGACGTTGAAACAACGTTGTTTAGATGTTAAAACAACGTTCTGTGCCTGCTGGGTAACTCCCAAAAGGTCTGTAGATTTTATAAATGTGCACCTTCCTTCAACAGCCAACAGACCACTTTCAAAAGCATTGAGTGGAGTTACGGGGGCAGTTAAACTATGTGATTTTCTGCTATTTAAAAAAGTCTGAACCTTATGACCGTGATTGTAATATAACTCCCAAAAAATTATATTTAACAAGGGGGTGGTCCCCAAAACCAAAGCTGGACGTTAATATATAACGGTAAGGCAAGCCCCAAACAAATGCTTAATACTTTTATTGCCGAAACTTCTATTACACATCGACTATCATTAAAAACCCAGCAGGCACGGAACGTTATTCCAACGCCAGAACTTTATTTGGAATGTTGGAATGACGTTGCGTGCTTGCTAGGGATAACCTCAATGAGCAGGTGAATTCAAAAATATTGTTGAAATGTTGATAGGTACGAAAAATTGGTGTAAACAAAGAAAACAACAAAATATGTACCTTCTTCCTCTTTGATACTGAAGAGATTTAAAAGGTTCACTCTCCGAAGTGTTTTCAAGACCATCGTCACCTTCTTCTCTAGCCTCTGTATTTTCTCTTTCTTCGCACTAGACTGTACGCACTTTTAAAGCCGCACCTTGAACAAGTTTCGTTTTAGTACGCAGTTAAACAATAAATTAAGAGAGAGGCAGAACTGCAAAAAACTTCTAAGCTGAAATTAATTACCCTGCTTCGAAATCAAATTAACGTAGCCTTTAATGAACAGTGGAAGGTCGTACACTACAATGAGGTGATTAAGTTTGGATTAATTAAGGCCTTAAATTACGTACGTTAGTGCATCTATTATGTCTCGATTATCAGGTCAGAACAATATTTTTAACCCGCAAGTTTTTCCCTTCTTTAAAAAAGGAGTTTGGATAAAGCTTTTACTAGTTAAACAAGGCATAATTTAGTCGACAATAGGTCAAATTTTGGCGCATATTGGCGTCCTGAAAAAGGTAGTTTTACCGAACACAGTCTTTTGGCTAATTCTCTCTCTACACCCTCAGTTTGAGACATTCGTTTAACAGTATCAAAATCTCTCATGTTACTAGCCTGGACGGACCGTCATTTAAAGTTTTTCTGTAAACAACTCTTGGGAAAAACACAGTTGAGTTTAAGGGTTAAGATATCATAGTCAAAGAAAAAATATTTGAATATTTCGCAAGTCAAGAAGGAAAGCTCCTTGCATTCAAACTTTACTGTTTAGAACTTGAACAACTCCTTCGTCAGGCGCCAACAATTAAAACCACCAGCCAAATCACACCACCTTTCTGAGAAAACAACAAACTCGCTTCATTCTTGTGCACAAAGATACCGTAACAAGCTACAAACCAGCAATTATGTTCATGTGTAAAAACACTGTCATTAAAAATAATTATCGGCAGCTAATGACATATTTATATTTGTCCATCATTTGAAACCGCAAACAAGTTGAGGGGTTGACGAAACCATCTTTTTGAGTTTAAAATCTCCTTATTGCAAATCAACGAGTGCCATTTATGGGTTGAAGGTTTCAAATTGAATCTTTAATGTTTCACGAGATATACCATGACGTACAGCTTAGATGGGACATTAAGCCATTAATTATGTTTCTCTGCTGAGGCGGATACAGAAGGTACTCAAAAGTGTTGACGGAGGAGAGCGTTCACTTCCAAATAAGGAATATGAACAAAAGCGACTGTGTCCGTCACTGCTCTGCACGCCAGAAAGAGAGTGGATACAATTGTTGTAATAACAAGGGTTATACGGATAGGAATCTTAAAGAACAAGACCAGGTTCATAATTATAGGCCAATCATGTAAAAACAAACACCTACAATTTGCATAAAATACTTCAATTTGGTTTCTCCGCCCAAATTTCAATACACTCCAATACTTTAACTAGAGGACAGGCTCATAATCGCTTGCTCGATACAATCATATGTACCATGATGCAATGCAATGCGGCTGGTGATAATTGATTCGATTCGATTCGATTCGATTTTGATTTTGATTTTAAGCCTGTCCGCCCCTTGTTACTATTTCGATTATACCAAAACATCTTCAAAATACACTACAACTTCTGCAGCAAACCCACAAAATACCAGCAACTAAGTGTTCCAAAGAAGTGTGCGATAATGAAACAAAAAAAACTTCAAGTGAACAGAACAGGTCTTTAGTTTACCGTCCACGACAAATTTCTTCAAAAGGATAAAGGAGAGACAAGACACTGCTGAACGCTGCATCCGTGATATATTGGTTAATACTGTTGGTTAATGCTCGGAGAAAATATTTCAAATACTAAATTCGAAAAAACAATATTTCATAGAATCAAGGCTTATAGAAATTACACAAGCCGCGTGGAAACGCTCAACGCAACAATATATACCAACGCTCACTGCCATACTCTACCATTCAAAACAGACGAGCACAGAAATACCAAAGGCAAGTAGTGAGAGAAAATCGATCAAGATTAAAATCACTTTTGTGGTTACAAAAAAATCACACATATAAAATACCATACAATTTTCTGATAAAAGATTTTCATCCAATAATAATTGTAAAGTATAAGAAAGTTTAATTCATAAAAACATCAATATTACTTTTGGTCAAGTTTCCGAAACAAAACTTCATGTATTGACTGGACACACTATTGCATTTTCATATAATCGCATTCCTTAGTGAAGTTATCAAAATTCCTCGAGTAAAAAAGGGGTAATGAAAATCCGAGATTAATTCATTTTCCCCGTTTTAAGTCAATCATATCATATAAGAGCCTCAATGACTTGTCGATTCGTAGTAGCCAAGTCTGCGAACCAGAGAAGGGGGTGCGATTCCTATCAAAATATTGCTTTAGTTACACTTGATCTTTCTCTTTAATTGCTGAGTATTAAGGTATTAAGTTCCTGGCAAGACCCGGCTGAAGAGTGAGCCCACACCGTAGCCGAATACTATAGTACCACTGAACTGCGGGTGCTGTCGACAAGCCGTCTCGTGCCTTATAAACAGGTCAGCCTTTCTTTTACGGTGTCCTGGGGAAGGAAATAGAAAAAGCGAAATTCTCGGAACGTATGTTTGAAGCCACTAAAAATAACTTCTACTAGTGAATTCAGACTTTAAACTTTTAAGGTTTTTTGTTCGCTCTGACCGGAAGTAAACAAGTCAAAACCACATTTAAAAAAGGGGACTCGAAAAATTGAAAGAAAACTCAAGCGGATACTTGAGTGTATAAATCACTTATGACAATAAATGACAACTAATATGTCAAACACAACTTGTTTTAAGTACCACCTATATGCAATTGAAATGTCCCGTTGCAACAACAAAAACATAAACCATAAAAGGATATTCCGAACTCATCGCCATCGCCATTTTTAATAAAATGACGTAATACTAGACCACCATTGGTATGGAAATAAATGAAGCCATTCGATTGGTTAAATATGACATTACAAGTCGCGCAACTTCGAAAGAATCTGAACGTGGCGCTTTCTTATTGACGACGTTTTCTTTTAAATACGGAATTTCCAACCCCAAAGAGTCGAGCGCTGCGCATGATGAGTGAAAAAAGAGAGATTCCTAGAGATCAGCAAAGTCAGATCATTGGTCAATGGAGAAGGAATCACAACGCCAGTTCGAGGACAGTTTTCAATTGCAAGGTTAAGTATCCGAACGGGTCAGCCTACAGCCTATGTGCTCTTTCTACAGAGGCTAGTTAGGGTAGCAAGGTAGATATAAATAGCTCCTATTGTTCTAGAACGAAATTTTTCGCGATTTTACGGTCTAGAACAAAGAAGATATTAATTTCCCGGTTACGCCTCGGATATTTAAGCTCGCTAATTTCGATCAACGACACGCATAAAAAATAATTAATCCATCAATGAACCATCCATTATCTTTATCGAGTTATAAAAACCACCATTTATTACGAACAGTTGGTTGATCTTTATCAAGCAGTCACGTCACGTATGATCATATTATCTGTATGTCAGTTTGAACACAAAAAAAATACCGTATGGTAAAGTAATAGACGTCAGCTTAGGTCACTACAAAAAACAAAACGAAGCCAAGGGTATTTTCATAATTACCATATAATCACGAATTCTAAGATCTAAAAATTAAGACCAAACCAATCAAATACTATTGCTACAAAATAATCGTAAAAACAACAATACAACACTGTTATAATAACCCCATTCTAATTCTCCTCAGCTCAACACTCAACACTGTAAAAGATTAACTCAAGGCACGTATCACCAAATTGCAAAACAAAACAGAACAAACTAATACCACTACTACAATCTTTACTTCATACAACATATATCAACACGAAAAAATATTGTATAACACCAACACACGATACAGGATGACAACTATTCGAAAAAGACCGGGCTTTTTTTCTCAGTTCGCTCAACTCTGCATGACCGAGACTGCATTTAATACAGGAAAGGTGTTCAACAGACGAACAAGCTCTAATGTAAAATTCTCCACAGGCTCACTGCTTTTAGAATAAGGTTAAAGGCAATTTATATACAAAGTATTTTGTGACGTAGCACATTCCGCGTGAAGGTATTTACGTACACGAATACCCGGTGGTCTTTAAGTGCGCAAGACGGAAACAGAAATTGAGAAGACTTTTCCAGTGAAAATCACATCCCCTGAAATAATTCTTCTGCCTCAAGGTAGTTAATCAAAAATTTGCTTTAAAACAATTTAGTACAGGCTATAACCGATCTTTGAAAGTTTTCAACATT
The DNA here is from genome assembly GCA_032270745.1 of Tiaropsis multicirrata. Classification (NCBI taxonomy): domain Eukaryota; kingdom Metazoa; phylum Cnidaria; class Hydrozoa; order Leptothecata; family Tiaropsidae; genus Tiaropsis; species Tiaropsis multicirrata. Next base: position 11,228 of record JAUJPO010066679.1, read on the forward strand.
TTCAAAACATTGATCTATACATATAGCCAACAATATCTAAAAATTAAAATCCTTAAAATGCGGACAATTGACTTTAACGGACATTTAAAGCAACTGGCTTAACGACCAAAACAAAGATCACAAATATATTTCTATTATTCAACCAACGCAACACCACTTGCGTACTGCATGTAAAATGCATGATAACATATAGAAATATATAGCACCTGTGTTCTGTTTAGATGATTAACTTTAATGACGTTCCAATTAATTGCTATATATGTATAATGCAGATCATTAAGCTCTTGATACGTTTAATGTACACAGGGGTAACTTATTAAGTAAATAATCTAAGTAACCTAATACAAATCAGTACAATAGAGAGCTATACACTTAGAGAAATGACATGAGCGCAAGGTCAATAGGGTTGATTGAGTAATGTGATAGTCAATAGAATAGGTTGTGATGAGGTGGAGGAGGGTGTCGTATAAAGCTTGTAATGCTTTCCTGAACTCCAGGTGGTCAGGATATAATCATGAAAGAATAATAATGTGAGATGGATGAAAAACTTTTGATTTCGTTAAAGATCTCAGTCTGTTCCTCCTCCCCTCCACCATTAATAAATTGTTCGAGGTTTTGGGAGAATACGTTTGAGAAAAAACAACTAGTTTGAAAGGACGCAACATAATAGAGGACGAAAGGCTCACAATTTTAAGTTTATTACACCCCTTCCTGATTCAGAGTGTTTCTTTCAGATTTCGCACCTCATTTCACTGGACACCTGCCAACGCAAAGACAAAGCTTGGAGTATTTGGGAGGAGATATATCTCAACAAAGAAAAACATGTATAGCAACAAGTATATCATGCTAAAATAAATCTTACAGTAATCATACACCATCAATCTCGGAATTCTTGACACAGGCTTCATTTTGTTCATCCGGAGAGGGATCAAAACGAAATTCCACTAGTGTGGAAATAGGTTGTATCCCCAAAGGACTTCAAGGGCGGAAATAATCTCTAATTATATGTGATAGATATTTTGACGAAAAAGAGTAGAATTTTGTTCGCTCTAGCCTGCTTATTTCTGTTTGTCCACTCCTTGAAAAACAGTTACGCAAACAGGACATCTCACCACTCAATCGAAAGGTTAGGTTGGGAAGAAAACAACTAAACAACACACAAACTATTATGGATCCCCTCTTGGATATTCTGGTGTTTGTTTTTTAAAACCTAAAGACGGCTATTAAGCAGAACAATATTGGCCTGCTAGATTCTACTTCACTCAAGGAAACTTTCAACTACTTTAAGGCACAACGAACCGGGTACGGCAGGTGAGGCGGCCATCATACCAAATCTCGTCGGTTTACAAGTGAAAGTTGGAAAAAAGGACTTAGAGCGTCCTCTCAGCTTGCGTCGTACCTGACTTTGCAAGATTTTTATTATAAACTTCGAATTGACTGGATGAAGTGCCAAAGAAATTAAAAATTTAATCTCTATAAACTGTGTTATCAGGGCATTACAGTACACAAAGTTCAAGAAGAAGTTGGAAAACTTTGGAAAAATTCCAAATCTCTACATACTTATTGGAAATTTATCGTGGCTTGGATCACGAGATTTAACGTTTGGCTACGTTTCAAGAGATTCTTCTCCCATCATCGGGCAAAGTGGACTTCAGACTTCAGATTACTCATAATTATCAAAAAGTGATTCTAAGTGATTCTAATAATATAATTCCTTCTGTAAAATCAGCTTTGAAAACCTGCCTAACAAAAGAAAAAAAGCAGGCAATGGTGACGTTAAAAATGTCAAAACTCGCTTTAAAATGCAATTGTATGGATTGAATAAACGAGATTAAACATCTCCATAGAAACAAAGACAACGAGACAAGAGTAACCAAGGCCACCATTCATTCAGAGCAAAGAAATTATTATAGATTATTGATTATAAATATACGATAAAAAATCATTACAGGTCACTGTGCATACCCTATCTACATGTCCTTTATTGTACTAAATATTATTTCTTTAAATTTCTTGGTACATTTTTTTCCAAGAATATAATCTAGTTATGAACATTTTCAAATTTAACCCCTCGAGTCATCCATCCTCATTTCGAGTAGTATTTTCAGATTGCTAATAATTAAAATATTCGGGACAAGTAGAAAAAACTAAAATCAATAAATTAAACATCAACGATGCGATATGTTTATACAAAATAAATGGATGCCGACTACAAATCTCACAATTTGAATTGAAGATTAAAAGTAAAACAAAATGGATGAAAAAAATCCAAGCCAGTTCCATCATCATAAAATCACAGGCAAAAATTGTTGTTTTACAGTAAAAAAAAATCAAAAGCCAAGAAAACACAACAGAATACCAGATTTAAACAAAGCCAAAATCAAACAATTAAACCAGTCATAACATTTTCTTTCATCAAGCAACTACAATAAATGTATTCTACGTTCAGACAGTGCAAACAAAAAAGAAAGGCCAACAACACATTCATCACATAATTAATAACAAAATGAATAAAATTTGCCAAGAGCATAACATGCGAGCGATACACCAAAAACTATTTTAGGGCTCAGTATACACCTAAAAATCGATTTTCGAGTTTGAAGACCAAATTTTAATTGAATGTTCCTTGAAGGTTTTAGCAAAAATTACAGATCAATTTTTTTCTTTGCGATTCTTTGATTTTAGGATACATAATAGATTGGCCTTAACAGAAAATGTATAACATACTATTCATAACATACTTATTATATAACATACTATACTTTTATAAGCTCTATAAAGCAGAAATTGACATTTAGTAGGTCTGAAATTCGGAAAACAAGGTGTATACTGCTGAGCCCTTAAAACAATTATTATCTTCAATTAAAAAAACACTATAAAGTACTATACTCGGAAAAAATAGCTTTGTTATACACAACATCTCTCTCTCTCTCAATAGGTGTAAGCCAAGGTTTTTAATTTCGTGAAAGCATCCTCTTAAAATATGTGCAAGCCATTATAGAACGGATAAACCGATGAGACTGATTGTGTACAATAATCTTTTTTTTCTTCTTCAAAATATGATGTCTCGTTTGATTGTTACAAAAACCCTTCTTTAATCTGACCAAACAAGACATATTACTTGAGAGGAAAATAAGTAACTATTCCATATCGTAGTGAATGTACTTTGAAATGACTAACAAAGCGCTAACATAGAGGTTAGAGGATAGAGGAAGCAACACTGAAACGAAGTTCAGAAAATCACACCTTCACGAACCAGGATGCATACAAAAGGCTGCTTTTCCAGAAAGAATCCTCACCTCCACTGTTGAGAGCATATAGGATATCCAGGGGGGCTGGTGTTAAGAAAGATCGACATCCTCAACAGGAAAGGGAGGTACCATTTCTTTCTGGAAAAGCCCAATGAGAGGTAGCTAAAAGTTTTTGTCGGTTCATCCCAAAAGTCAACCAGAAGTAGAAGACAATTCTAAAAACAACCAGCCAATCTGCCTTTAACACCAACTGACCTCAAAAGGTTTTCATAATCTTTCTCGGCAGTCGACACAAACTATAAAAAATGCGACCTATCCATCTTTTTTTCTCATAGATCGCATACGATTAGAAATAAACCAAAAGGGCTTAAAACATAATAAAGAGAGTAAATGCTATTTTTAAACCCCGAATAATACTCTTTCAAATAGGAAGCTAAAAATACCTCTAACTGTAAATTATAGCATTGACCTGGGGTCTTTTTTTTATTTAGACATGCAAAGTATGTATGACTTCCTGTGTGAGAAGAAGTCAATGCACGATTCAGCTTCCTGTCTATATGGGTGAATATGGAGACTTCCCTCAGACTAGAAAATGTTTGTAAAAGTTTGTGTTGTTTTGTAAAAAACATATACTTTTGCACATCAACAAATTTACTGTTGAATAGGCTACTTTAAAACAGAGGAAGTGTATAGTGGATGATGTATGATGATCAAATGTATTAAAATGAGATTATTAGCCTGGATCAGGTTTTCTCTCTTGATTCATCTAAAAGCTAGTTTAGTAGCCCCATTACAATCTTTCTCTGAGCTGAAACCTCAATAAAACCAATACCTATGAAAAACCTTAATACTATCATGGCGAGCTGGTAGTCACTACTAAAATGGTAGTCACAGCTTAACAAACTCAAACATACCTTGCTCTAAAACTGAACAAAAATTAACAAGAAAACACTCACTGTCTTGGGCGACCATGTTTCCAGAACGTTGCATTTGATCAAACTTGTCAAAGATGTTGTTCAATCTGTAAAAGAAACGAAAAGACAATGAAAATACTGAAAAATGTTGGGTGGTTCTCGTGAAGCTTTGTGACGAGTAAGATACAAAAATGCTCATTTTTTGTTAGTTGCCTACGTCATTTTCTCTGTTAAAACAAATAATTTGAGAGAGGTATACAGAGCTGGATTCTACCACACCGCAAACATAACTTTACTTGGTATAATCCAGTAATAATATAGATGTCTGAAATTGCAAAATCTTTGAGATTTTGAACAGATGCTGTAAACAGTGATAAAATAGCAGATACATGTCAAATTTCGAAACAAAATTGATTTCCGTTTGTTAATAAACCATTTTGTTTCAGGGAAATTAAAAATATACATGACAACCTTAATCTCGAGGTGTGTTACTATGAAGCAGCAATAGCTCATAAATTTACTAATTACATTCAAATGCAAGCACTGTTATTTAAACGAGCAGTAGTATTTTGTCAACATTATGTTAGTTTTTTTTGCAATTGAGCAGTCTTAAATAGCTGCCATGCCTCGCATACCAGCCCACAGAAACCTCGAAGGGCACTAGCCCTACAATACCAATGAATCTCTCAGTTGTTATAATAACAAGATACTACAGTGAATTATGGAATGAATTCTCGACCCCCGTGTAATTTCATACCACCAACACCCATCCTTCGGACCTCGGTTTCAATTTACCCTTTACCAACTCAATGTCAAAAGGCTTCCTACAGACATAAGGTTTTCTACACATAATAAGTTCTGGATTTAAAGGTTTCTCAAGTTTTTGTACCAACGATGATGGTACTTTTAAAGCTTATAGTTATAAATAGTGGTCAAATCGATTTTAATATCGAATATTGATCAGAATTTAATGTACGATACATCAAAATTTTTCTTCTTTACGATGCAAAAATTCCCAATACTTTTCGAAAAATTTATCTGAAAGAGAGAAACCTTTTTGTGGCGCACCCGGTATAGATAGATACTATATAGTGAAGTATAGCGAGGCCTGGAAGAAGCCTTGCTAAAATATTATATAAAAATGGTAACGAAGAGAAATAATTACATGTTGGAGACATCAGTGAAGTCTTCAGGCCACGTGGATTCAGGCTCAATATAGTCGTAAATATCATGGCACATCATCTTGAAAACTGACTCCAGTCAATTTTAATCTTATTTTTATATGTTCGATAATTCTCTCTATATATATTATCTACATTTATAATTTACTGAAAAAAAGATAGATCGCGACTTAAAGCAATTGTACTTTTATATGTCTCGCAAAGAGCTGAATAAGCAAAATGTAAATAAAAGAATCTTTTGTAATGAATAGAGAAAAATGTGGAGCAAGACACTTATTCGTTTTTTAATTATGTCTGTTTAACAATTTGAATAGATTCCTTTTATTTAAATTCTGCTTGCATCAGCATAGACGCGCCGGCCTCAATATATCACCGAATAATGCTTTTAAGTAAACAACTGTTATGTATAACATTGTAAAAAAATTCTACTCTAACTCCAAAAGAGTGAATTTTTCCCTGTTGCTCTAACATACGACAACCCACTTGCCACTTGCCCTGATTTCAACCTCAAATACATGCCAGTCAGTCAGGACGCTACTATCATAAAGTGCTACCCTTTTTAGTAACAAAGAACGAGAATTAAACTGTCGAACCATTACAAAATCACTGGTCATTCCAAACTGGACCTTACTTTAACCTGAGCACGTGTCCGTCAAGATAAGTTAATTTCCTCAATGGAATCGACATTTAAAAAAGCAAAAAATAAATAAAAACCATCACTGAAACATAAATTATAATCGGATTTTATACAACTTTCCATTCGATTAAATAACCTGACCATATGAATGAGGAAAACAAAATACTAAACAACTTCCATGGAAAATCACCACTCCAAAATAAACAAAGAAATGGACTCCCAACAATCTTAGCATATGCAAGTCAAAGAAAATGTGCCTCTATTATGAAACAAAAAAAGTGAAATCAGATTGATTGTGAGACACGCGAAAGGTACAAAATATTGTTATGAAGAGCCACGAACGAAGAAAATAGAGTATCATAGCGCTTTAAAGTCATTTAAAACCCCTTCCGCTTTTTTCTGATGTTGTGTAATTTTATTAAGACGATTTATAACACTTGTATATTTTGTTAAAAGAACATAAAGTTCATCTCCAGTACAATTTTTTAGGAACCAGAAGAACCGATTAAATTTCTAAACGCACACATTATTGTTGGAACTGCAATTTGAATAATACATATTCCACAAAGTTTCGTTATTGAAACTGTCTTGATAATAACTCAATTCATCCATTGGTTAAAAACTGCTTTTAAATTTAGTTCTCATTTATAATATTCTTTAAAAAACATTCCATTCTTAACTAAAGGTGTTGAGTGAGAACTACAACTTGCAACTCACGAAGCTTTAGCAAGTGATAATAGATACTTCGTGTCATAATAAAAAATCAAAACATCTTTGTCACACTTGAAGAGGGTCGTCTGCCATTTCGTGGAGGATAAAAAACCAACTTCGATTATTAAACCAATACAAAAGTAAAAGCATCAATCCAGATTATCTACAGCTCCTACTACTAGCGCAACTTTAATACTTTGACTCAAACAAACAGAGCAGAAACCAAACCAAACCAGTTGGGTTCAAAAAATCAAACACCATCCGCATAATCACCGTATTTCAATGATAAACTTTTAAAACCACAAACAGACCAATAAACATATAGAAACCACTCATTCAAAAAAAAGTTTAAAAAAAGCATCAGTCTAGATTATCTACAGCTCAACTATAATTCAACTAAATTAGCTCAAATTTCAAACATGGTTGAAACAAAATCAGTTATCAGTTTAGTCCGAAAATCAAACACCGTCATCACCAATCACCGTATTTCAATTCGATAAACTTAAAACATATATCCAACAACGAACAAATCACTTATTCGAGAAAAACTGACACAATAATGTAAAGACAAGGATCTCTTTCTCTTTGGATGTGTATGAAAAGGGTGATGGGAAGTTGTGTTCCTACAACCCAAACATTTGCTCATCGCAAATAAATAACAAAATAATTCCTCTTTTCAAAGTGATGGATTTATAAAAAAAGATCTTATTATATTACATAAGGAATTATTTGTGCGCTTTTTGCAGGCAGCATTCAAGAGCTTTATTTCCTAGGCTACATGAAACTACGCCATTTACAAATTGAAAAGCTTTCACTGGCTTGTTTAGAAACATTGTTCCTGAACACTGGAAGCTTTATGTTTGACACATCTTCAAAGGGAATTGGTGTTACTCCTTCTGAATACAAGTCTCATCAGTCGCATAGTAACTTAACCACTCCTAACCTGTTTCTGTAGGTGTTAAGCTTTCTTTAAAATTTATAAGATAAACTGTACTTCAAAGTAAGGTCATCTTTTTAGGTAATAGAAATGCCCGTCCATTTCAAACAATTCTTTTGACACTAGTCTTTAGCCTTCTTGATCTTTCAAACTTGAGTCAAAATAAAATCATGATAAAGACAAACACCATAAAGTATAGGGTTTTATGTAAGTATATGCCTTTGAAGGGGAAACTCTAACGTAACGTCAAAACTTGGCGATCCTATTACAGTCATGACCAACCAAAAGACCATTCAAAAACAAAATTTGAATTTTTTTATCGTTTAATAAACTGAGTTTAAAAACTTTGAACGTGTGTAACCTGACACTTTTCTCATCCAATTCGGTCAAAAGAGGACAATAATGAAGGATATTAAAACATGTAATATATGCCCCTTGATTCAAAGTGTTAAAATAGTAGAAATACTAGTAATGAATTCAAGTATTTAGTGCAGTCTCCATTATTTCAATTGTATTGACATACTGCTTTTCTAAGGTTAAAAATCTCCATTTGTCCACTTCTCACAGAAACGCATTAAAGACTTGGCGCAGACTTGGATACAATTGTAACTAAAATTACCCATCAGCTCAGATAATTGGACCTTTTTATGTTTGTTTTGCTTTTAAGAGTGTTTTCGAAGGTTTTATAATGCTTTACGTAGCAGTGAGTACAGCCTCTCTTTAATTAGGAGTTTGACAAAATATAAAAGGTCATGAAATTTTGCTTAATACTGTACTTAAAAAACAAATTACCCTGATATTATTTTAATCAATGGCCTTTTCAGGAATTTATTTTTAATAGATAAGTAAAGCTAAGTAACCAATAATTACTCAGAACTTTGATTACTCACAATTCAGGATGATACATGTCCCTCTTGTCTCTTTTTATAATATCGTGTAATAGTAATGGATTTGGCAATAGGCCCTATAATGACAGACGACCTCAATTTTAAAACAAGATTAAAACTCGTGTAGTTTTAATTTATTTCTCAAACAAAAAAAAATAAGAAATGAATTCGACCTTCCTAAAGCATCTTCGTAGTGGTCACCCCCAGGAGTTAGAGGGGTGGGGGGGGGGTAATTTTTTTAATGACATGAAGTTTTTCTATTTGTAAAGGATTTCCTTTTGTTCTTTTTTAGGGGGCTTCCAATCCCAATGTCCACTTACCCCTTGGCTTGAACATTAGAATAATCTTTCCAACTTACTTTGATTCAGGGATATTTCTTCTTGCAAGATCATGGCGAAATCGATCACCAACGTGGCGGTAAATTTCGACAGCAGTAGCGCAAGCAGTGTCACGGACCTATTGGAATCGAAAAGAGACAATCTTTTTGATGATTTTTTCAAATGATCAGAATCAATGACTGAATTGCTTAATTTGGGAGTTTTCCTAAAATGGCATTCCCTTGGACATGATTTTGGAAAGGCAAGTGTCAGCAAAAAGACGTAATAGCATGTGTTATTTGAGCTACAATTATGGATATTGATGACTTGTTGTCATTCATTTGAATAAATTCAAAATTTCTTCAAACATCAATGAAGAAATTGTATTGAAAATCAAATATAATTTCAAGCAATCCAATAAAAAGTGTAAAAAAAGCTACTACATTACAGGAAAAACATTCCAACAAGTCAAAACAAATGTTTGAGAGATGTGCGCACAAAAACATCAGAAATTTTGAAATAGAAATGTTTGAGGGTTTATGCCCAGCTTATTTTTTTCATTACCTGTCCTGTTGGGTCTTGCAACAATTTGACCAACTCAGGTGTTATTTTACTGATCTGTAGACTTGATGCACTAAACCTAAAGGAATGTAATAATGGGAATAGGTATTAGATTCTAAAGCATTTTATTAGAAGGAGTATTTTATAGTGGATATTTAAATAAAGATTTTATTACAAGTAAATTCGAAAAGGATTTTTTAAACTTGTAGCTTTTTTCTAGTTACAAAAAGAGTGTGCAATTATAAAAAAGTGATGCACAGTATAGAAAAAGTCATCTTTTCAAGAATTTGGTCTGAAAACCATACCTCTGTATGGTGGACGATAAACAGATCATCAGCCCTTCACGGACTCGCCAATTTTTGTGGTTATAATATTGATTCAAAACGTCAAATACAAACTGAAAAATAATGCAAGAGTTTAATGACGAAACCGTGAAAGAAAATAATATATACAATTGTTGTTAGAATGTTATGGTACACTTTACCTTCGCTATTTAGGTTATATTGAAAGGGCTTTTCCTGATTTTCCTTGTAAAGATATTTTGCAAGCCAAAAACTCTCCCTCTGCCCTTTGATCGATGTTGTGCAACAGATTGAATGTCGCTGCGGTGGAACTTGAATGACTACAACATTATTAAGGGAGAGAGAGAGAGAGAGAGTTCTGTGCCATGAGATATGCCTTCGATTGTAGGTTCTAAACATTGACATTCTTAAATCAAAAGTTTCTCTTTTAGAAAAGTAGTACAACGTCAATTGAAAAAGAATCAGAGTTCTTTTTTTTTAGATTTAACATTAGTTAATACCTGAGGACTGGAGACAGGGTCCATCAAAATATTCAATAACTCAATCGCTTGTTCACGAACCTATGAAAGAACACAAATAATTACCAAAACATTTAAACCAGTAATTGTTAATAGCGAGTTTGTTTTAAAAAGTGCTAAATCTTTTCCTTTAAATGACTTATAAAAGAATATTACAAATTATTACCCGAGCGAGAGGGCCGAAGTCTGTAATTTGAAAATACCGAACTCTGATTGGTTTAAAATGACTTCAATCGGGCAATTACAGGCCAGTAATTACCCGCTACGTCACTTTTTAACAAAAACTGCAATGACTTCACATGCCATATAGACAAAAACTTGCGATTCACAAAGCTCAAAAACATTAAATTACACAAAGTTCGCTTGCAAATGCACATTTAGGACAAAGTTCGGGTAATAATTACGTGACAGACAGAGGTCATTAATCGACGTAATGCACGACAACAGTATTACTTTGATATCGGTCATTATTCTTCCGTAATGCCCTCCCGAACAGTTATTATAGGGTTAATGATAAATGAAATAATATCCTAAAACCGATGACATTGCATTTGACGTCACCGTAAAGCTAAACTGCTAAAATTTGAAGCAAAAGGCATTACGAAATAGTCCCCCAGAATTTTTGGGGGAACTCACGCAGCCAGTTCCAGGCACTGATCTGTATAATATACTGGATGGGGCTTCTCCTTATGGATTCCCTTAAAAAAAGTGTGTCCAGTTTTGGCGACAATCCGCCATGTTGTTTTTCTGCAGGGTTTCAACATGGCTGACTCGCAGTAAAACAGGCCTCGCTTTTAAAACAGTGAAGGCCCGATCCAGTGGATTAAGATGCAGATCAGTGGTTCCAGGGTTATATCTCGAGCCATATCAAAAACGTCAAAAAGCGCGCGATGAGCCCTGGGAACGAGGTTGATAAACAAGCGAACAGCGATCACCGTGGTTTTGCAACTTTGTAATAATTTACTTAGTGGACTTTTGTTATATAATGATCATTTGGTGCTTTAAAAATAATTGATGCAACTCTCGTATCCATGTCAGGGCAATAGGTGGCGGCTCGCCCTGGAATCGAGGTTGTAATTGATGACCAAAGAAGACAATCGGGCTCAAATTCTAGCAAATTTGATTCCAGTGTAAACTACTGTACATGACACGGAATTTATAGTTTTATAGTTCAAGGACCCCGGCTGTTAAAAGTGGGAGGTCCAAATTCTTAATGATTAGGATGCCATAGTTTAATCCTCACTTTATTAATCGTTCTTTTTGGACAATCGTCGGACAGCTCGTCCAATTTTGATCTTTAGAGCATTAATATTATTTTTTTTTTTTTAAATAGCAAAGTTAATGAGAATTTCAACTCCTTTAATAAGAAAATTCTATACTTTTAATTAGTGCATTGAAAGATAACCGTTTTTAATAAGAAATGAGAAAACCTTGCAGAAATAAGCTCAAAACTCCTTATTTCTTAGCGTCGCTGATCCTCTATGAACATTAAAAATTTTTAAATATTAATAAATGGTAACCCCTTTTACTTATCATCTTTCGAAATTTGAAAACAGCTGCTGCTTTAGACATAAAGATTTTTGTGAAAGAGACTTTCACTGAAATCGGGCTTGAAGTCGTAAAGTTTGCAAAAGTTTCGCTTGCAAAAGTATCCCTGATGAAAATACAAAATTCTTTGAGGTTTAAAACATTTAAATCACATATAAACAAGCATTTTTCGCAAAATGATGTAGGTTTCAACCCACAAAACATCTTACACTTTAGTTCTTATAATTAATTTTTGACTGATTTTGCTATTAATGATTGGAAATCAAAGAAAGCCGATTTGAATAAAAGTATAAAGAATTTAATGACCATGCAGCCTATTACAGAAAAGTTGATTCTCCATGTAATTTCTTACCTTCGTGATAAATGCAATCGTGAATCTAATCAAAACCAGCTTATTTGTTTTTGATTGTTAATCCGAGTTAATTTTATCATTAATCATATCTACACCCCTTTATAACAATAGACTAAACTCGTCCAAGGTGAGCATTATTCCTATTGTCCTATTGTCCTAAATCCAAAATCTCATATTCTGATATTCTTATAAAAAAGTGTGTATTCTGCTCAAATAGTCAAGGAACTATAGTTTTTATTTATTAAAGTTCCTTGGAAACTTGGAATAATGCAACCTGGTGCAATATTTTCTTTAAAGAAGGTGGAGTGTCTCAATCGGTTATGACTATTTAAGAAAAGGAAGATTCGATAGAGGATCGTAAAGTGTTGTTGTTTTGAAATATCACCAAAAAGATGTTGATCTGTATTTTATTTTTGCTTTGTAAGGGTTGTAAGGGCTTTACGAATGCTCAGTTTGAACATTTAATTCGAAATCAAACTGAGTGCATTGGAGTGCAAAAAGATTGGACGTGTGTTAATATTGTCGATGAAGAAGAATTCAAGTTAAGAGGTTCTACACCAGAATATGGCTTTAACACAGCAGAGGAGGCAGGTCCGCGAGCTGAAACAATGTCGGATTTGTTCGATCACTCGTATAATTTCACGAGCAAAATCCCTGTTTTTGCCGGTAATTATTTGCTACTTGATATGCCTGAATCCTTAATGGAAGTTGCCGAATGGTATAACAAAACAAGAGAAGAAGCAAACAGGGAAGCTAAGCTACCAGGCTGGTATATGAATGACGCAAGAACATATATACTGGACCTTGGCCTCAAACCATCGTATATTGGTTTAATTAAAGACGAGCTCGCCAAAATTGTACAGTGGTGGGCAGGTGTCAAACCTGATGAACTCGTTTCTTCTTCCGTATACGGTATAAGAGAGTATAGACGAGATGCTATGCTGCTGATGCATGCCGATCGCCCAGAATCTCATCACCTTGGAGCTGTTATTCATCTGTACCAAAATGGAATGGAGACGGGTTGGCCGCTTGATGTTGAGATCCCAGGTCAAGGAGTTGCCGAAGTTTATTGTTCGAAACCGTGTTTGATTCTATATGAAAGTGCAAAGCGTTTCCATGGGCGGCCAAAACGATTACAGGGCGATGCTTATGCGTCCGCCTTTATACATTACCAAGTCTCTGATGAAAAATTTAACGAGGCACTCAGTTATAGCCAATCAACAGAAAAAGACGAACTTTAGACAATAAGCTGATTAATTTATTTATTCGTTTAACTGACCAAAGCTAATTATTTAATTTTTTGTAATAATTCATTATTTGTAATGATTTATTTTTAGATGTATTTACTTGCACCTACCTATTTACATAAAAATTTAATTAAAAAAAACGTCACTTTGTCAAAGTTAGCCCTGCTATTTGATTTCCAAATAAAAAAGCTTTTCAACTTTTCTCAAAATTTTGCTTCAGACTCATTCTCATTTTTATGAAACCCCCAATATTTCAGCCCAGGAAAGCCTGTGGATGTTGCTTTTATCATGTAATTTTTTCTGTGTATCTTCAGGCCTAGGGCTTGTAAAAAAAGGATACGAAATGAACCAATGAGTAAAACTATCAAATCTCTTTCAAATATTGGATTCTTTTGTGTGTATGGACACATAACTGTAATTGTTTGATATAAAATGACGTCAATAATTGGCCATCAAGCCTTTTTCTTTTTCAGACAGACAGACAGACAGACAGATTACTGAGAAGTTCAACGTCATACCTTTAAGTTGAGAATAGTAAATTCATTATGCGGTTAATCTTGAAATCTTGATCTCGGTGTCACATTTGATCGGCTCATCATGCTACTTTTTTTTGATAATAATTTGGCTTTTTTGTATAAATCTAATAGAGATAAGAAAAGTAGTAAATTAGCTAGTCCATCTCAGGTCGATCTTGATTGGGGCAACCAATTTTACTGAAATGATTAATACATGTATAGTCTGGTCAACAATCACGGACAAAAGGTTTGAATACTACTTTCAAAAGCATTGAGTGGGGTTTGGGCTCGGTTAGGGCAGTTATACTGTATTTTTGTAGATTATTTGCTATTTAAAAAAGTCTACATTCTTTTTGACTCGATTGAATTAAATAGGTATAAAACTATGGCTCGTGTGAAAACGTTGGCTCAAATCTTGGGTATCAGAAAGAAAACCAAGACCGCATGAAAAGGCCAATTGGCGGCTATGAGTCGCTTCTTACAATTCTGAATATGAAAAATATGACAAATATGACCAAGTTTTAGAGGTACCCATATAGAATTCCCAAATTGGGTTCCCAACCTTTTTGCATGAGCCTAAAACTATATACAGGTTTTATCTATAAAATGGTTTGAAATGTAAAGGAGTTTTGCGAAGACTTGTGTGGATAAAATAATGATGAAAATATTACCTTTTATTATCCTTTAAAATCTTTTAGAGTTTAAAATTTTGGTTAACGCTCACATTAATACAATATTTACAAGATAAAAGTCCATCTTGTTCACAGAATAAATAACACCCCTGTGTCTCACTGACCCAGTGAAAATTTTCTTTGAGATCCAGTGAGAATATTTGGAATAACCAAAATCTGTTGTTTTTTTGCTCGAAAGGTTAATCAGGTCAGGCCCAGGATAACACATCTTAATTGCTAAACAAAACTTTAAAGCTTTTAATGACGACGGAGGGGCCTTTTCCTTTCTCTGTACAGAGACCCGATGATATCGTAGATACCGGGTGTACCAAAAAAACGCCTACAATTTTAATTTTTTTTTTTGGTACAGCTATAGTTTCTTTATGGGTAGAGTGCTCTAGTGGGGTCTTACCTGGTGTTACCAAATCTGTGATATTGGGTTGTTAAATATAAAATTTCAAAACGAAATAACCAAAAAGAAGCTAGTGAAAAGTTTATCTCTGCAACATTTGTATTACTAGGCATTAAACAAAACAATAAAATATGAATGTAGTATTCCTACAATCCTTCTACTTTATTCGACATTCTCTCAAACAAGTCTTTCTGATGAAATCCAAAATCAATTTCTTTGAGAACCTTTCGAAATTCTGGTATATTTTCTTTCCTGAAATCCAAAGCATCTGGTTCGATGATTGCTACGAGCAAACCTTGAAATTACAGCTGTACACACAACAGGAAAGAACCCAGAAAAACTATCAAATTTCTTTGTTCGCAACTTACCTGACCACCAAGACAATTTCCATCTCCGTCCTGCAACATGTGATGAGGTATCTAAAGCAATGTTGAAATTAAGATCAGACTGTTCGACCGGTCACGACAATATACCGTCAAAATTTATCAAACCAGTTTC
>JAUJPO010066680.1:0-12306 GCA_032270745.1 Tiaropsis multicirrata
TAAGTTCGATTAGTTCGATAATCGAACTGTTTGATTAAGACAGTCTGGGTTAAAAATTTATTATCATTGTATATATAATCGATATTATATAGTTAATCGATGACCAATTGATACTTAGGATTTGTATGACCCTGGATAACCTATCAATTATCGATTACCTATTGATTGTGTTTGTATCACCACGAATAAGGTGAACTAAGAGCTTTGAAAGAATCAGTGGGATAGGGTTATCACGTTTTGTTTTAGGCAGATTTTCAGGATTTCAAATGGAATTATCTCCGCCATGCAACCATGGCAGTCAGATCAACTTCATAAAAAACAGCATTCAATTTTATTTGCCACATCCTCACTCAATGAAGGAGAAATTTTAACTAAAGTCCTTATAGATTTAGTCTCTTTTATATTTGTTCTTGACCATACATGATTTTACAATTAGTACATCATCTTATTGGTTGAGTCAAAAATCTACTCAGGCTTGTCACGTCCTATTACCAGACTTTTAGAATGACAGCCAAGAAAAGGCGGGCACCCTTTACATAACTTTTGACTGGGAAAAAAATTTTGTTTTAAAAAAGAAGGTTTTTTCATCGTAAATAAATCTTATTTATCAAATTATAATGGCTGCCATTAGAGGTTTAACTTTCGTGTCTTAACTCAGGCAGTTTCGGGGCATTCATAGCTTCAGCTAACTGCTAGCATATGCTATTTCCTTTGTCATGCCAAATTTGACAATACTATCAAAGGAAATAGACACCAAGAAAAAATATATTCTTTTTAGAGGCGTCCGTTTCGAGATTAACTATTTTTTGCACGAAAGCATGCCAATAAGACAGGGAAATTTTGTTTTATTGTCTTAGCGGGTGTTTACCTATCAAGAGATTACTGACAGGCTCGGATACAAAGGTAGGCTATAACCAATGGAGGAGAGTGTACTAGTTATCATATTACCTTATATGGAAACTAATTACTCTCCTTGAATAAGAAATCCTACCTTTCAGTATTCGAGACCGTTACTGACGTAATCTAGCTTAAGTTATGGGTTCATTAAAGCGAAAATCGGATCTTAAAGCCAATTTGTCAGTTTAAAAGGCAGCCTGACAACCAGGTTCAAAAAGGTTCTGCTGAGGTTGCAGGGAATCAAAGAAGCTCATTTCGAAAAAGAAAAGAAACTTGACTATCATACCCCCTAAGAAAGGTAACATAAAATACGGTAAAGCTAGGCAAACTTGCTCACTTTTTCGCAGTCAGGATTTAAGAAAATAATATCAAGTTTTTTTGTTTTGTTCAAGATGTAATTTTTATATCATAATTTTCAGAAAATCAAGACTATAGTTGCTAAAGTGAGACTGTAGGAAGTGAGGTAATGTTTTCTCTCCATCCCATAGTTTTAGGTAGTTCTTTGAGATAATGACAATTAGAATTTTGAAAATGCTCCGGGCATGCCGCGATGAAAATCATAACATTCGTCGTCAGAGGTCAATATTTTCACAGAAAACCTGTTCCCTGATATTCAGTGTATATAAGTTTATAATGACTGGTGCTGGAGTGAAATTCGAAGAAAGTTTTTTGAATTTCGTGCTTCTAAAATGTAGCTTTTTTCAAAACGACCGACTAACCCAACGCCCGACAAACTGACAAACCGACGAATTAACCGACCTACCGACCGATTGTACGAGTTCTTATGACGATTTTGTTTGTTATCCTTCGCTACGAAAAGGTAACCCAGGCTAACCCCTCCAGAAAAATGAAACATTAAAATCATATTTCGGTGAGAATGAAGTAAAAAAGAAGACAAGGGGAAAATCAAGAGGAAAGAAACTGTTCGATATTCCTTGTATGTAACAAGCTTCTGCTGCATCATGGATCTTTTATAAAGTGCTATCGAAAGTGAAGACTTGGAGACTCTCAAAACATTTGAAGATAAAGAAAAAGTAAATCACATCTTTGATGAGGAGGTTACTGAAGATAGAGGTAGGTCTATTCTTAAGTACCTTTTTGGTTTTCAATTTCAATAACATTATTTCGTTTGTTACTACTGCCTCTTAATTAGGTTAATCAAGGCAAGACTTTCGTCATTATTTTTGGCTGAGGTAGTGATTAGATCACCCGTTAATGTGCAGTCAATTATAACTGTTACTTATGTAACTTGTCATCTCAAAATATGGCAATAATGGGTACATTTATAATATACGTAACGAAATTATTACTTTCCGTGCATGTTCTTTTATAAGAACATTAAGAACTAAGAACTATTTTTAGCTTTTTTGGTTTTAAACCTGTTCTTATTTCTATACTCTTGATTCTCCAAAGCCTCCAAATGTTCTTAATTATTTTTTACCACGAAGCCTTGTGTTCTTATATACTTTGTTCTTATAAAAAAACTTGTAATTTGCAAAATGACAACCCTAATGATGCGAAGTATAAAAAAGCTAAGGACATTACTTTATCCAATTAAGTTAATTGCAATATATACTGTTGATTTGTGTAGCTGAGTCAGTTGGTCTGGTTTTTTACACAAGGCTTATTTTGATTGGATAAAAACTTTGCAAAGACAATAGGACCTATTGTTTAGACCAACCAATGAATCACCGTTCAAAGACATTTCCCAAAGAAAGGAAACTTTAAATTACCAATAAGAAATGACGGTGTGAAAGTCATTAAGTCAAGAAAGTCATTAGTCATTTTTGAGCATTTCGATTGATTTATTGTATTCCTTTGTGAAGAATAAAGACTTCTTCTCATTCCTCTATCAATTAAATTTTTTCGCTTTTTTGTGTAAGAATAAAATTGAGAAGGCCTTTAAGGCTGTTCTTTGTTAGATATCTTTAAATTCAAAAAGATCTTGTTCATGATTGATTACTATGTATAATTTTGCTACCATTTAAAAGTGGTCGACTATACTTAATAAAGTTTTCACTTCTGAACTTCTGAAGCATTTAATTTGCCATTGTGGGTGATTATGCTCTATTCAAATAATCCTAGGATTTGTTCTTATGTCTAAGACGAATTTAACGTAATTGTTCTAACTCTTCCCTTTCACCCTTCGGGTGTATTCTTAAAGATAATGTGAAATTCCTTTAGTTAATTGCCCGTTAATTACACTGCTCTGTAACAGTCTAAAACAAATTCTTTGAAATGGTATCCGCACCTCTTCATATCAAAAGAATTTTGAGATTTTGTTAAAAAAGACTAGCTATTGTAGATTCTATCATTACAAAAAAATCATCTAAATCCCCTTTTAAATCAAAACGAACCAAAAATTGGTGAATCAGCATTTTTTTGTATCTCTCTCTCTTTAAAGATATTTTTTTTGATTTAACCATTTTCTTGCATTCATTTATCGTCCTTACATAACTGATTGTTGTTGAAAATATACAAAGAAAAAAACTTAACTGTAACATAAAAAATATATAAACATTTTCAAAAAATCTTAAAAAAATAAATGAATAATATAAATATTTTGTAAAAAAATTCAACTTTCATTTTTGAGAAGGAAAAAGTTGAAGATAAACTTTTTGATCTTCCTTCTTTTGTTTAAGTGTGTTATTCAAATCTAACTGAGAATGTCTTCGTCAGTAGTGGTCGTTTCTGTTGTGGTGGTTGTGGTAGTTGTTGGAGTGGTGGTCGTTGTAGTAGTGGTTGGGGTGGTTGTTGTTGTGGTTGTTGTTGGTGTTGTGGTGGTCGTTGTTGTGGTTGGAGTGGTCGTTGTTGTAGTGGGGGTGGTCGTTGTTGTAGTTGTTGTTGGTGTGGTAGTTGTCGTAGTTGGGGTGGTCGTTGTCGTAGTTGGGGTGGTCGTTGTCGTAGTTGGGGTGGTCGTTGTTGTAGTTGTTGTTGGTGTGGTCGTTGTTGTGGTTGGTGTAGTTGTGGTTGTGGTTGGGGTGGTTGTAGTTGTTGTAGTTGTTGTGGTAGGACATTCTAAAAAAAGGGAAAAATGATCGATTACTGACAATGAACTTTTATAAAATAATACTAAGCATATTTACTAACCTACAAGGTAAATGAAAACAGACAAAGGGTCAAAGATATCATCAAGAAATGGAACATCAAGAAATTTAGAATGCCTTGCATAAACAAATTTCAAAGGCCTTACTTCCTCCTTTTGGTAAGCACAAGCCACATTCAGCAAAGTAGATCATTGATGGGCCACAAGATTGACATTGAGTGTTTCCACCATTTCTGCAGTAGAAATATTCTGATGGATTTTCAGGATTGGCGAAAAAGTTGGTCTCTTTTCCAACGCAAAAGTTTCGTGGTGGACCTGAAATGATTGAATTGTAAAATTGTTGGTTAAAATTCTATTCTATAGTACACTATCATGTTAATACACTATAAACTGAAGAATGACAACATAGAAATAAGTGTGTGCTTTTCCTCAAAAAGCAATTGAAACTACGTCGTAGTGATTTTCAGACATTTCAACTTACAAGGGGCTTTTGTTGTTGTGGTCGTTGTTGTGGTTGGTGTTGTTGTTGTGGTGGTCGTTGTTGTGGTTGGGGTGGTCGTTGTTGTAGTTGGGGTTGTCGTTGTCGTTGTGGGGGTGGTCGTTGTTGTTGTAGGAGTGGTCGTTGTTGTCGTAGGGGTGGTCGTTGTCGTTGTTGTAGTTGGTGTTGTAGTTGTTGTTGTTGTCGTGGTAGTTGTTGGGCATTCTAGCAAGAAAGAATTATTTATCATTAATAAGTATTTTGTGATACATAACCAGGGGTTGTTGAAATGTATTCGGATGATCGTATCCAATTGAAAATCATTATTATTAAATATTTACTTGAACCGGCATACATAATATATATTTCAAGAACAGAGTATAAAAAATACATACTTGAACCAGCTGCTAAACATCTACCGCATTCAGCGAAAAAGACACCAAATCCACAAAGTTGACATTGTGAGCTTCTACCAGCTTGACAATAGAAAAATTGCTTTTGGTTTTCTGGATTTGAATAAGATCCGTCGGATTTTCCAACACATGTGAATCCTTTGGGTGGGCCTGACAATAAAAGATATTAAATTAAAACAGGTAACACTCAAAAACCTTTCTAGAATTACTCATTCGGTAATTGCTAGTAAATTTCATTGAGAATTTTAATTAACATTGGTACAAATCGGGGTACAAATATTGAATGAAGGTCTTACATGGAGCTTGGGTAGTTGTTGTGGTAGTTGGGGTGGTCGTTGTGGTAGTTGGGGTGGTCGTTGTTGTTGTAGGGGTCGTCGTTGTTGTTGTCGGGGTGGTTGTTGTCGTTGTGGTTGTCGGGGTCGTAGTTGTTGTCGTTGTTGTTGGGGTGGTCGTAGTAGTGGTTGTAGTTGGTGTTGTGGTGGTCGTAGTAGTTGTTGGACATTCTAATGTAAATAAGGACAAGAGATTAGAGAAAAGAGTTGAATTCTGCTTCAAATGTTTAATTTGAGGCGTAATCAAGATAAAGAAACCACAAGACAGAGATAGTTATTTCAGCAATTAGAAGTAGAATCCATTAACCGTATCTATTTCTCATGCCCATTAGCACTGATCTTTATCAATGAGGATAAACGATTTCAAGGTTGGCGTTGAGAGAAGACAATTTGTCTTTTTTCATCTCATCTATCTATCAGTATTCCTCCTATTAATTTGTAAAAGTATAGTCATATAAACTTTGTAGCTTCTTGAATTTTAAATCTCCGTTTTTCGGTTCTGTAAAAGGGACATTACTGAGAGGTCTTCCCAAAATACACAATTCGGGGAAAATTTCACAAAATCGGGAAAATAATCACAAAAATCGGGGACACCGATTACTTACTTTGTCCAGCAGGCAAGCACATGCCACATTCCGATTTGTAAACACCGAAACCACAGTTCTGACATCCAGTACTTATTCCATCAAAGCAGAAAAAGAATTTGGAGTTGTCTTCTGGACTGGAATATCCACCATCACTTTTGCCTTTACAGAATCTCAGTGGAGGACCTATGTAAGGAAAAATGGAGAAAAATATAATTTAGATTATTCTTAAACTCTTAAAATTCTTAAAAAGAATTGATATGTCGATTTTTTGATAATGTTTGTTAGATGGAGTTCTGTGTGCTATGGCAAACTGCTTTGTGTATGTTACCGGATTTCACTACGTCAGTGGTCAGAACAAACTAGAAAACCCCATTAGTGCACTCATTAGTGGGCTCTTATGAAGCTATTAAGGAAAATTATATTATCTTTTCCACTTTGATACTCGACATCAGTTATAGCCAAACTAAAAGTCGGTGTACGATCGGGAAATCGGCATTTGGTTATTTAATTAGCTTCCTTTCCTTATTTACTACTTACTTTCCATATTTATAAATCTTCTCTGAGCTTGTTTTATTGTTTTTAGTTGCTAGCGGCAGTGGCGGATACAGAAGGTAGTCAAAACGACGGAGAGTGTTGCTTTTGTTTGTCCATATTCCTTATTTAGAAGTAAACACTCTCCGTCAAGAATTTTGAGTACCTTATGTATCCATCTCTGAGGGCGGGGAAGCCTATATTCAGACACCACAAAAAGCACTTAAACAAATAACTTTTAAGTAACTAATAAGCATCACTTTCCGATATTACTATATGATTTCAGTTTCAATTGTTCTAGATTTTTCTATCATTAGCATTTGTGTCATGCCACCGCAGCAAAACTTAATTAACCTGTAGCTATTTTCGAATATAGTCATCAAACAATATCATTGATCTAATATCATTCACTAAAGAAATATTGTCACAGATATTTATCGAATTAAAAGCAAATGTATTGAGATATAAATTCGATAAATGCATGACAATAAACAATGCAAAGTAAGTCAGTTAGGAACTATTTTTAATTTAAATTTACTTTTCAACCGACGACTTCTAACTAACTATTCATATATCGTAAGAAGAACTTTTTTGGAGAAACGTTATGAATCCTACGATTGAAAAACAATGAACTTGTAATCTTACATGGTGCCTCTGTAGTTGTGGTCGTAGTCGTTGTTGGGGTGGTCGTTGTAGTGGTAGTTGTTGTTGTTGTTGTTGTCGGAGTAGTCGTTGTTGTAGTTGGAGTGGTCGTTGTCGTTGTGGGGGTGGTAGTAGTCGTTGTGGGGGTGGTCGTTGTCGTCGTTGGGGTGGTCGTTGTTGTAGTTGGAATCGTGATTGGTGTGGTTTTAACGACCTCGCGGTGTGCGCATTTCGGGTTTCGGTAATCATGTGTAAAATGACATGGATACATACAGTAATCGGCTAAAATTCGGTTATTCAATGGTCCACCATCAATGTATTTTGCATTAGGTCCAGTCCAGCCCCACCAGCATAAACATTGGCCGTCTGGTTGGCATTGACCCGCAACATGCCAGAACAGGTAGCCGCACCTTGGGTGACAACGTTTGGCTGGGCCAGTGTAGGTGCTTACAGGCTTGGCTGAAACATTTGCCAATACGACCATAGATAATATCGCTAACGCTAGTAATCCTTTCATCTTTATATTTATTTATTTTTTCTGTTTACAAGGGGAAATGAAAATGAAAATAGCGTGATAAAGATTTTAAAAATGTATTTCACTTGGCTTAAATTGCGACCTAATCAATCTAAAAGTTCTATAGTTAAATCAAAAATATTTTTGCCACAGGCATGAAAGTATCACTTTCGATAGCACCGAAACAACCATTTTGAGGACCAGATAACAGAATTGACACCAGCATTGTAAAGAATTATGAGAACAATATGAAAGCAAATGAAGTAAAAAAAAAAGCAATCAACCAAAAACCAACAAAACATTTCAAGCAATATTCGAAAACAATATTCAATAAAAAACGGGATAAATCACTACCAAACAATGCCCGTTGAGCTAGTTGGTCACCAGAAAAAACGTCCGAACACTACACGTTCGGTAGCTGACTGATGGCATGTGAACATCATAAAAAGAAATTGACAACTTTTGTGACATTGTATCTATTATGTTCTTTTTATTATCTACTGAAGAAAAGGACTTCGTAAGCACTAATTAACCCCTATTATGTAACAACCTTTTTTTGTTGTTCTTTACACAATTCAAAAGAAACCTTGAAATTATAAATGAATAGAAAGAGAAAACAATAGATTTGTTCTCCTGCTTTTATTTCTTCCTCAATGTATTGAAAAACAAAGTAATTATGGTTAGATAGCTTTCCGGATCTGGAATGTCTTTTTCGATACCCTGATAAGAGAATCGTCATATATGAGCATGTTTTTTTTTTCAACCTGCTTATTATCTGTTTTCTTATTTTTCAGTTTTCTCTCTAAATTATAGATTATTTTTGCTGACTACTCGGCAATATTCAACAACCTGGCAAAAGGTTAATTAGAATTCCAATATATAGACAAAATAATAAAATATTAACTTAATGAAACATAAACCAATTGTTATTAATTATCCAGGAGAAAAAGTCTTTTTCGCTGTGTCTTTAGTGTATTTTTCGGATTAATTACTCGAATTTTGCATTTTTTTGCGCGGCCTTTTAATTTCACGGTGACGCTCCAAACACCAAAGACGTTTTTGGCGAGATTTTATTATCGTGGTTTTCAACGAAACCGCGAAATTTTCATACAATATAAGAAACTTCTTCAAGATATCAAATCTGCCATGGTTGGATTTTATCGCCATGCTTCTTTCTTACGGCATCCACACAAGTGAAAGAAATGTGCGCTCCTCATTCAAATACCGATAATGCGATATATATTGATGATATTTAATTTACATAACTTCATAATACTTCTTCAAACCAGAACTATGGAGGTTGTTGATCTGCCAATTTGAAACCACTCAAGCTTTCCATAGTAAAGTCTCTTAAACGAATTTGGAGAACGAAGCATCGAGACAAAAAGTCCTCTCTACTAAAGAACTAGTACTAAAGAACGACGTTGTCTCAAATTGGAAAATGAATTATATGAGCTTATGATGCGCAACACTATCTGATTAGTGGACCACTCTTACGGATCTTATAAATGTCTCAAAACAAAGAATCAAACAACAAAATATGTTAACCACAATCCAGAAAACTGTCAAATTTTCATGCATACACACATTATATAGATCATAATTAAGAAAAAATAAAGAATATTGACTGATTGGAAACCTAAACATAAATATTGGCATTCTTAACAAAGTGAAACAAAATTGAAAAAATTAAATGTTTAAACGTCGAAACAATTGTTTCAACGTCAGAACTTTATTTGAACGTTGAAACAATGTTGGAATAACATTGTGTTCCTGCTTTGATGTCCGGTGAGTGTCCGGTATTAACACAATCCGTTTAAAGTACACAAAAGAAAACAATACTGATGAAGAGGCGTCGGAATGGAACACAATATCCCATCTTATTCGTTGCCATCATGAAAAAGTCATTCTTTGAAAGAATGTCTTTTGACATTCGCTCTGGAATGCTCTCAATATTTACGAGTTTCCCATTACGATATGAAGATATCTCATTTAATTTGTTGCCATCCCAAAAAGTCATTGTTTGAAAGAACGTCTTTTGAAAATTCGCCCTGGAATGCCCTAATATTATTTACCATTAAAGAGTTTTGCATTAAAAAGAGATATTTTTTTCAATCTTTCTAGTTTTCTGGACAATTAGAATTTTCGAATATTCCTAATTTTTTGACAGCCAGAATTTTGAGTATTCCTAGATTTTAGACGGTTAGAATCTTTGAATATTCCCTGATTTTGGACAATAAGGATTTCAGTTTTATAGTTTGGATCGTAAAGAAAGAAATGCCAGAGCAGAGAAACACTAAGATACATTTTTCCAAAGAAAGAAAATTTCGATCAAGGGTGAACTACATACTGGGATTACAATAACGCAGTGTTCAGAAATAGACTTTGCGGTTACTAAATCAAGGCAATTTGTGTTTGTAAACAATATTTATCAAAATAAACAGAAACAATAATATTGGTCTCAAGTTATTTTCAGCTCATAAGCAATTGATAATCAACATAAGAAGAACAATAATACAATACAAGCCAAAGAAAGTTGTTACCAATGGATTACAAAGAAATTTACAAAAATGGATGAAAAACAAACCAACGGTTGTTTTCAAAGTCATATTTTTCCAATATTTTTCTGTAAATTATTACCTTTATTAGGCATACGTTTTGATTCTCTTGATTGTATGTTTGTCGTGTTTCATATTGAATTTTGTAATTCGTATCCGGCTTTCAAAGTCAACGACTTCTGGGCAAAGGAAAAACAATCAACATTAAATAGGTTAGGTTGAATTGAAAATTAACGGAAAATTATATTAATGGTATGAAAAGATGAAGAGCACACTTTCATAACTTTGTAGCTAATTAATTTAAGAACAGGTTGCGCTGAGGATTTAATTTCACCTGACCAATATATCAAAATAGTTGGGTTTTTTTCTTTTTATAATTATGGATTAGCAGGTTGCCAGGAAACCCATCAAGAAACCCAAGATTAAAAAAGTTTGAGGGTGCTATAATTCTAGGGACAATAATACTTGAAAGTAACGTAGTAAATATATATTTCAAAATAAAACCATCTTTATTTTCGTGCAATTTTGTTACATATCAGAATTAATTTTTTCAAATAAATGAAATCTGACAATCAATATCCAGAAAGTGTAGACCAAGAATTATCCTTTAAAAAGTGTATCAATAAGTACCCTGGATAATACAGGGGATTATTAATTGGCTTAAAATGAAATTGATTGCAATTCATACATTATTTTCAGATTATCCTCTACCAATTACAAGTAAGGTTAATCCTATTTGTTGTTGTGCAGAAAATAAACTGAAACATACACAAAGAATTATTGCTAGATCTTTTTTCGATCTGTTTTGGCAAATAAGATCCGGTACTTCTCTCAAGATCTCACCTTTCCAGATGGTCTAGATACCGGAGTACCCAGCAGGCACACGACGTTGCTTTAACGTCGGAACATTATTTGGACGTTGAAAGAACGTTGAAAAAATGTCATTTGTCTGCTGGGTGGGGACACAGAAACCGATTACCCTGATGTCGTGACAGTTATCGTAAAGTCAAATTCATTGTCTTGAACAATGTTCAGCAGATGCACGCAACATTTTTTGTTCCAATATTGATTGGACGTCCAAATAACATACCGAAGCTGAAACAACGTTGTTTGGACGTTAAAACAACGTTACATGCCTGCTGGGTAATGATGGCAGATTATTGGCAGGTTTTTCAGATTCAGAGACAGATAGTATCGTTAGGTTTGCGTGCTACTACTAAGCTTATATTTGAAATAATGAGATTTAAATATTTCTTTGTTCTCTTTGGCAAATCTTGTAAATGTTTGTTTGTTTGTATGCTCTAACTAAACGCAATTTTCTTATAGTAAATCTAGGATAATAAAGACATAATACCCGGTTAGTGTGGGGTGTGGGTAAGATATAGATTATCAAATTTATTATTATTATTTATTAACTGGCATGGTTAGGTCAATACGAGTCAAATGCGCTCTTTTGATTGGTTCTCAAGTGGTCAATATAATACGGTAAAGACCACTTCAAGAAAATGGCTACACTCACAAATATTTTTGATGATAAAAATTGTGTTATTGAAATATTTGGTCAGTTTGAACACGACTTTAAGAATTAGCTTTGCAATGACTTCTTCTATAGAGTTGACGTCAAAGTGAATCGGGGGCAAAACATTAAAAAGAAATAGCGAAAATTCATCGAAAATCAGGGAAGAATGTCACTTTTTTGTAATCAAAAGTATTAACAGAGACTCGCCAGTAGATAAACACAATAATATAACTGTTTTGTCGGTCAATACAGAAAATACTGACCTTATTCTTAGTACAGACCTTGCAAGCTTAGTCTGTACTTTGGCTGCGGTCAATATTTTTTGGTATTGACCTCCAAACCAATTATTATTGTACAAATATCAAACCTTGTAGTAAAACACTGATTCCACTAATCCTGCTACAGTTGCTTCATGGAAAAGCTGAAAATAACAAAATGCAATTTTGAGACTTCAGTTCAACCAGTTGTTCCAAACAAAAAATGCAAACAATGGAAATAAAAAGGCTATTATTTAAACCATTACTTAACAATAGATTCCAAATAAAATATAAGGTCAGTAACATACAGCCATGTATATGGGCAGTGTGGATTGATCTTTCTTTGAAATTTCTTGATACAAAATAGGAAATATTTTCTCTGACCAAATTTCCGTTGTAATTAGCTCATGGATCACCAGTGATATCTAAAGTGAAGAGATGGAAACAGTTACATTAAAAACAAGTGATACTTTTATGGACCTACCTGGTTATAAAATGAAATTAACCCTCAACGCCATAAGAATGAACGAAC
>JAUJPO010066691.1:0-12306 GCA_032270745.1 Tiaropsis multicirrata
GTTTTAAACAAAGAAAAAGTTGACAAAAAGATATATCAATACATTGCCAGACCAGTGTATTTTATACTGACTATGCCTTAAGTAAGTAAGCTTGCAAACTGCAGTCGAGGGTGACCCGAAGGCTCTCTTTTCAATAGCTGTCTACCCGAAGGTAGGGGAGGGCGCCACTCCTCCCCCTGGATTTTTCCACTTACCCTCGCTCTAATCCCTTAACGCTGAGTGCCAAGCAGGACAACAGCGAGTACCAGTTCTCAAGTCCTTGGTCTGAACCGGCTTGGGGTTGAACCCACAATCTTGCGGGCGGGAGGCGAACACTCTGACCACCGTCTCTTTTACAACTGGCATCAAATAAATGTCTAACGGGTTTCAGGCTAATATTGTAGTATAATAGAGGAAAAATAATAACATGAAATTTTATGATGCCTTTAGTGCAATTTTTGCTTGGTTAGTAAATATATTTGGTTCGCGTACCTGTAATTTATGTTTTATCATGAAGTCTTTGTTACACACAACCGCCGCCGCACCGCCATCGGCTGTCAGGGCGCACATGGCAAGTGTGAGTGGGTGAACGATCTCGCGTGCCTTAATAGCTTCCATTGATAGAGCCTTTTGTAGAGAGGCGTTTGGGTTGTATTGACTGTGAAAGTGATTTTTGTATGCGATTTTAGCCGAATGCTCTTTAGTGGTACCATAAAGCTTCTCGTGTTCGCGAGCACTGTACGCGTATATCTAAAGTAAACAAAAGAAATGTCAAGCCTAAAAATTGAGAATTTGTAGGTCTTTGTCGAAAAGTATTTCACTCGATTTCTACACTTAAACTCAAACGTTTGAGTAAAAAGCACAATTATCTTTCTCTACTCAAATTTAGGGGGTGAATACTTCGCAAAAAGATCTTTCCGTTATTCGCGAATTACACCCAAATTCGCAAAATAAAATTCCATGAAAATTTCTTCTCGCGAAAATTCCTCCCCTTAAAAATGAGTTCTTTTTAACAAAGAAAAGTTTTTGACGAAACCTTTTACATTCGTCACTCTCTAATTCGAATTATCCAGTGAAAAATAAATCCTCGATTGGCTCCCTAATTCGACTTTTAACAAGCAACTCCATTGCTAAGTAAATAGTGAAACCGATAACCCATTGCTATTTTAACAAAAACGGCTGAAAACGATGCTTTAGAAATGCTATCATTTGGTACTTATAAAGCATATTTTAATGTATTTCACATAACGTGAACCCCCTCTACCTAAAGGGGGATTGGGCCTTCCAAAATTTGCAAAGTAGGAGGGGGGGTCGGAGGTTTATTGGCAAAAAGAGCGGGGTTAAAAAATAGGGTGGGGATTTAGGACTTTTCAAAGGGGTTACTCGCCGTTTTCATAAGTAAGTTGATTGTTATTGGGTTATTGGTTCAAAAATTTTCTTGTCGGATTCAACCATCATGGCGGATCCTCCAAATAAATATAAATTTGATTTTATTATGATTAGAACTTTCAGCACATATACTTTATACATCTTCCTGGTCAACTGGCCCAGTGAAAAAATCAGATACAGATCAGAATCAGATATATAAGGACTGCCCCTTATAACTCTTTTCTCTCCCTTTCCCAAGAGATATTTTTCTTCTTCTTGAAAGAAATTTTTAATTCCCCCACCTGAAATATCGATATACAACCACAACATTCACGACCCAAATCAACAAAACCCAAAAATGTTTTCTTTGAAAATACCACATGTTTTCTCCCTTGTAATGATTTTAGTCATTCTTAACCAACCCCCTGCTCATATTAAATTTCAAACCGGGTCAGAACCCTTATACATATCTAAGACTTCTCTCAGCCTTTGGTTAAGTCTTTCAACCGGTTAAGCTGGCAAACAGTGCATTTTTCAGAACAGATACTGGAAAATGTACCTTTTTCAGTCTGAAAAGGCTGAGAAAAGATACGCTTTTGGTCAAAAATTCGTGTGGCCACTCTGATCCTGTTAAAGATTTTCCCTAATATTTTGAAAACAAAAGTATTTAAAAGCAATACAAAATATTGATATTTTGAGAACAGTAGAAAAGCTTTTCTTTTTTTAATTTGAATAAATTTAATTATTTTTTTTGTTGTATTTTTCTTAAGTTTGCTCATAGCGCCTTGTTGTTGAATTCAATCATTGATAAGAACGAAATTCGATAGATTATTGTAAATCATTTTTATACATCTTTCAAATGTGATATTTCGTTGTCAGTCAACGATAGTAATAAAAAAATAATACAAAAATCGATATTTTGAGAACCGTAGAAAAGCTAAACTATATGGCACATTACTTACACAGCAAGAAAGTGGTGACAAAATGAATATCCTCAAACTCATGTCAATCTTCTACTTCTTCCAAAGCACACATTCCTTCTCACTGAGGCCTGGCAGTGAAAGCATGCTTATGATAGGACTTTACCATCAATGTGGGGAAGAAATGAATATCTGTCAAAGGGCTGTCGAATACTCATTCAAAGAGAAAGTTGAACATTGGCAAGACTTCTTAAAAGAAAATGCCTTTAACAATGTCAACCAAATTCTCTCCATGAGCGATTTCGAAATGAGAAGTTTGACTTTCTGTCAGATGGAAGAAGCACTGACGCTGGCATTGCAGCTGAAATTGAATGAAAGCTTCTTCGTATCCAACAAAAGTCAAAACCCACCAACATGGAACAACAAGGAAATACCAGATCAGATGTTTTCCTCCAGAATAGTTCTGTTGGTCATAAACGCACCACTGGAAATTTCGAGAGTGTTGCAGGAACTCTTTTTGAAAGAGGGTTACGTGGTATGGTTGACCAACCCTGACATTGAGATGCCTCAATCTCTGCAAAATCAAAACATCCGATACAACAACAACATATTCGAGTTAAACGCACAAAGAATGCTACATTACATATATTGGCATGCCAACTACCACCGTTTTGCGCATTTCCTGCTTCTTTATATCGAAAACGCGGATTCCATCTTATATAAAACCGATCTCGAGTACATCATGAAAGCCATCAAAGTAAAAAGGGACAGGTTTAAAGTTTGTCACAAGTTTTTCAAGTTAAACATAACAGATAGCGGCAATGTCAAAATACTTTTGAAGGAGATTTGGAGAGAGGACCCGCCTTTAATTGTAGTTGTTGCTTCACCCAAAATATCTTGGCAATTCTTAAAAATTTACAACAAGCACCTTGGAAAGACAAAGAGACGCAATGGGGAGAGTTTATTGCTCCTTGACCTCAATCATCCTCAGCAAGATTTTAAAACAGTGGAGTTCTATGAAAAGTTGCTCCTGTTTAATAAAGTCGTCACATTCAACAGGCGGGAATTCCATGACTCACTATTGGACAATTTCCTTCGCCACCACCTTGCAAAGTCAACTTCCGCGAAAGGTTTAAACAACAGTGCGTTATTGACAAGTTATAACTGTATCATGTCTTTCAATAACCAGCTAGTGCAATTCGCTTTGTTTGTTCAAATATTAAACAATCGCTTACAATTTATAAAATACTATAACTTTCGCAGCTTCAAGCAATATTTCATCAAAAAGGCAATGACTGAAACTTCGAGCAACAAACGAAACTTAAGAGACATCAAAATTGTTTCTTGGGCTTACAAAGATTATGACCGGTACATAAAGTTTACAGTTTATACATATCTTTCAAAAGAGACGTATCAAATTCACATCTGTCCGATACCAGAATGTGGTCGAGGTAAAGAAAATCAATTTGGAAAACTGCCATCAACTAGACTGGGTCCTTGGCAAAACAACTCTTATGGATGGTATTGCCAAAAATGTCCTGTCAATTATTTCCAACCGGACGCAACAAGAAAGGAATCGATTTGTTTGAAATGTCCGCAATACAAACTTTCATCAGACTCAAGAGAGGCATGTTATGACCCTTACATCGATCATTTTGTTGCGTTCGATAACCAACTAGGATTGAAAATATCGTTGGTGTTCTGTGCAATCGGTTTGTGTTTCAGTCTCTTTGGCATGATCATCTTCATTAAGTACAGAAGCAGTGTTGTTGTTCGAGGATCAAACTTTCCAATTATGTTGGCACACATCTCTTGCAATATTGCTTTCTTCTCATTCATGACGTATAGAATGTTCCACACATCAAATGTCACATGTTTGATGGAGCTGTTGGTCTATTCACTATTGGTGTTTTGTCCTTGCGTATTGATCTTTATCAAGTCACAAAACATTCTGCAAGCTTTTCAATCCAAACTTCGATTGACAACGGAAATGAAGAGGAGATCATTGATCACTCAAACCTCGACAGTCCTTATATTGTCGCTGGCCAGCGTTTCAGCAGTCATTTTAAGTATCCATTTCACACCAATTTCTTTACAAGTTGAATGGTTTCATCATGAATATAAAAGAGTGTCTCGATGTAATATATCACCCCACATCACCATACAATTCATTCTGATCATCCTACAGAACGCAATCTCAACCATCCAATCATATCGTGGTCGCAACCTTCCAGGTCCTTTCAATGAAGCAATGTCAATCGTGTATTCATCGTTTACAAACATTGTAACGTGCGCCACATATTTCCCTATTCAGTTTCTTCAAAAAGACAAAGATATCAAAGAAGTCGCTCGTGTGTTGATCATGACCACTGCAAATTTGTTATTTGTCGTGATATTTTATGGAAACAAACTTTATATCATCCTGTTCAAACCAGAGCAGAACACAAAAGAGTATCTACAACATGAAATGTTTCAACTTTCAAAACAAAAAGTTGAATCGCAAATGAACAGAAAATAATTTAAATTAGAAGGGTCCCGCCTTTCTAGGCTTCTTCCCCTTATAGGTTTAGTTGCAACACCCCCCCCCCCAAAAAAAAAAAATCTCAAAGGCTAAACAAGATGACTTGTGTCTCATGGAATGTATAAAGGGGGATGCGAACCATGTAAAACCTTGAGTAAAATGAAACATTCACAGACAATAAAACACATACCTTCATGACTTCAGATGTGAAATAAGACAATGTAGGAGTGACTGACCCTTTTGGTACACCCAATTCTTCGATTCTGTCGAAATGTCGTTGAGACGGATGTATTCTATCATCCCATTTCACTGTAAGCCCTGAATCCATTTTCTCAAATCCTAAGAATATAGAATTATGTATATAAAAGATTGCTGTCGACTACAAAGCTTTTTCTGGAAAATAAATTTTTGGTGGTATTTTTCGAAGCAAATTAAAAGGATAATTAAAGTTTGAATTTTGAACAATAAAATTAGTGACAAACAGTCAGCCTTTTGGGATGTTTCCGTAGAAAAGATTACGTAATTTAATGGATATCATGAATTAAAAATGAAAATCTTACCGAGGGCAAGCACACAGGAGTATTCACCACTCAGGACCAACAAACGACTCAACATTAAAGCACATGATGCTGACGAACAATTATTGTTTGTGTTGAAGATCGGAATACCAGTTAATCCGAGTTCTAAAAGAAATAAAAAATTAAATGTTTGAGCAGCAGTTTTAAATACCGGGTGTCCCAGAAAAATGTTTCGGTGTTCTGCGGCCTCCTGGAGCCGAAAGAATTGTTTTTTATTAATATTTTTATTTCATTAGAGAGACTTAACTTTTGAGCTATAACTTTTCAAATTCAGTTCAGTATTCACCAGGTTCTATGCTTTTTAAGTAAAAATCTTTTTTTTTTTAAATGCAAAAATATGTCAAAAAAGGGTATCAAATTAGGCATTTTTTTGTTTTTACAGATTTTCTTTTGAAAAAATGCCAAAAATTGCCGTATTTTTCTGCTTTTCCTATTGTTAATTTCTTTTTTAAGAAAACTATTTTTCAAACCATTATAACCATTGATAAATTCGTAAAACTCTTAAAAAGAGTGCAATTAATTGCGTAAATTTGATACCCCTTTTTTGACGTATTTTTACACTTTTCGAACTATGATTTCTTTCTTAAAAAGCTTATAACTTGGTGAATACTGAACCGAATTTAAAAAGTTATACCTCAAAGCTTAAGTTAGACTTTCCACGTTCTAATGACATAAAAATGTTAATCAAAAAAATTT
This sequence comes from Tiaropsis multicirrata, assembly GCA_032270745.1. NCBI lineage: Eukaryota > Metazoa > Cnidaria > Hydrozoa > Leptothecata > Tiaropsidae > Tiaropsis > Tiaropsis multicirrata. The sequence continues at coordinate 6,063 of JAUJPO010066691.1, forward strand.
TTTTTAGGATCCAGGAGGCCGCCAAACACCGAAACTTTTTTATGGGACACTCGGTACCGTTAAGTACCTCTACCTCTAATACTTCAACGAGATAAATTTTTGTGGGGATTTTGAAAAAGATCTTTTGGAAATTACAGTCTCAGTTCAATACTGGTTTTCAAAAAACAATGCTGCAAAATTAAATTTCCTGAGTCTCCCTGAGTTTGTTATTGACACTTGAAAAATGCCTGGGTTTCTCCGAGTTTAATCGTGACACTCAAAAGTTAAATTTTTTTTATTTAGTTCATTTATTATTTATAGGCTGTAATTGATGTGCATTAAAAAACTTGAAGCCACCTTTGATATTTTTAGTGGGGGGACTCACCCACCAAAAACCATTTCCCCCACCTAAAATTCCCCAAAAAATTCCAACTGTTTTTTTTGGGTCTCCCTGCAGAGTGGTGGTAGGTAAACCATCCCAGCAGACAAAAGACGTTTTTTCAACGTTGTTTCGACATCTTAAATTTTCAACATTAAAGCATTGTACAAAGACGTCGAAAGAGCGTTGGAAAAACATCTTGTAGACATGCTGGGATGAAATGTTTTGTAAAGTACTTACCATAGAGAGCTTTCTGTCCTAAAAACGAGAAGAAAGTACACACATTAAAAAATCAACAGAATAACAGAATAGCAGAAGAAATTTAATTTAGTTTTAGCACCTTTATAATACATAAACAATTAATAAATTTCGAGTCAACTGTTAAAAACTTAAAAACCGTAACAGTACATGTACATGTACTGTGACTACAAAACTAAAACGCTTTTTCCAGTCCCTCTGAAGCTTTCACCGTCACATTTCCGCTTGAAACTTTCGATGAAATATAACCTTTATGTATCCAGGTAATTTAAAACCTTAATTATCCGAAGCTATTAACACCTCTTGTGACGTCACTTTTTTCACGGACGCTACAAAACGGAGGTTTTGTATTTTTCCGTATAACTCGTTTCGTCTAAAAACTAAATATTTGGTGTTTCTATGCATTTTCATTGTATAAAAATATTGAGAAAATTTCAGTTCCGTAGGAAATCACAATCATCCAAATATCGTAAAAATAACTACAAAACGAAGGATTTTTCAACACGAGAAAATCAGACTATCTGCCTAAAAAAACTGTCAATTTGGTTTTCTTTTCAATTTTCGACGTAAAATTAACCAAAACGTTGCACACAATACAGTTAAACGTTGCACACAATACAGTTAAACGTTGCATTTTTAGCTTTCATGAAAACATATACTCTCAAATTCTCAAAAAGTTTTTTTGAGAAAAGAAATTCCGCAATTTTGATTTTTTGAGTTCAGTAAAGATTGTTACAAATTGTCACAAAGACTTTTAAACCTACAAAACATTAGTGAGATTTTGCCGAAAATACGAGTTTAATAACAAAAACTCAGCAAGTTTATCGTCAATTATAAAGACGATAGGAATTTTTTCATTCTTATTATCTCCCTTTTGTATTGCCAAGTTTTGACGAAGAATTTCGCAAAATCTATAATTTCGAAGTGTTATATAAGGTTCTCAGTCTAAAGACGGTGCTTTATTTCTATTTTCTGAAAAGAAGATATCCTACGGACACTTTTGAACCCCCGTTTTACAAACTTATCTCGAAGTGAAAAAAGATTTACAAGGGTTTTAAGTTAAAAACAAATTTTTTCAAGATCAAATCTTTACTTAAAGTGCGATAAAAAAAACAAGCAAAGGCCATACAGTGTGATTTTTTCATATTTTGCAAGCCTTGTCATTCTTTTCAGTATATCACTGAGAGATTTTGTTCAATAAATTCTTTAGTTAAAGTTATATGTCATTTTCTAAATATCTCTGTTTTGTAGAGCACCTGGCAAATTAATTTTTTTTTAAGAGTTGACTGAAAGAACTTTCAAACATCAATTAGATCAAGATCTATCAATACCTGACGTGGATTCACCGTAAACATGACTGACTACAGCTGCATCCACTTGATTGTAATCGATGCCAGCATCTTTTAATGCTTTTGAAGCAGCTTCTCTACCAATATCTTAAATGAAAATATTTCAAACTATCATTTGGATGAGCTTATCTCAGCCTAATTGTTTCTATATTGTTTTTATCTTTTTATAGGTGCATAAATACATCAAATCTTTGTAAATAATTTTTCTACACAAACTATATATGGACAGAGAAGTGAAATAGAATAGAAAACCAGCTCATTGAAATACTGCTCGCCATATATGTTCCTTTTGCCCTTATGGGAGTTCTCATCGAGTTGATAGGTTTCTTTTCTTTTTGCCATTAAGTTAGATTTTACAGAAATCTTTTGTTAAAGTTCTAATTATGCGTAAAGTTTAGTGCCTTATATTTTGGGTAGACCTGATCAGCACTACAAGATACTTATATTTTCATGTTCAGAATTTCCTAGTGATTCTTTAGTTATAACGGCATCACGACCGCACCATTAGATAAAATGCCGTAATGCCATAAGGTAAAAAAGTAATTTCATTTTTACTTGATTTATGCATAAGTTTTAATAAAGATTTTTAGTCCCATGTAAAGAGATACCACTTCGGATTAAATGCTACTGCAAAATTCCCGAGTTATAAGCAAAACAAAAAAATATGTTTATCTTTATTTAGTCGCATATAGAAACCAACCCTTTTCGTATGGCGAGCCTTTTTTTATAGAGACTTTTTTTACGACCTCGTCAAAGTTGATACAAAGGGTTTTTCAATGGAATCAATACTAAAACTTTTGGTAATTAGAGGAGCTGTTTTTCTTTTCTATTTCACTTCTCTGATATGAAACACTGCAATCAATATGGAAATCTAAGGCCAATTTATGGTCAGCCAAAGCTGAGCATTCATTTAAGATTTATAATGTGTACATGCAAAGCAATTGTGATTTTTGAACCATTAACCTTTTCAGTCCCTGGGCACCACAGCGCAGTGCCCGCGGACCCTTCATTTTTTCCTGCTCAAATCAAAGTTGCAGTGCTTTGGCGCCTGGGTATCGCCGTTTCAAAGCTGCAAAAAATATAGAGGTTTTGGCGCCCTGTAAAGAAAACCGTATGAGAAAAGAGCGTCGTCATCAAAAGTTATCAAATTCTTAAAATTGTGTACCGAAATTGCGTACCGAAAGTCAGTAAAGAAATTTTTAGTCACTGTTATGGACATTTTGTTTCTTGTGTTCATCCAATTCGATTAGTTTCTTTTTATTTGGTAGATTATTAGATACTCTTTCAATATCAATTGGACTTTTTCTTAACTAGGGTCATTTTAAAGCAAAAAATTATTTTGAACTAAAAAATTTCATATTTTTCTAAATTAATTTTTCCGTATTGTCACATGACAATATGACGTCATAGAAAAAAAAATTCAAATAGTTTTTCATTTATTAACAAGAAAAGGGTGAAAATTTAATTTCTTATTTTTAACCGTTTTTGAGATATTAAGGTTTGAAGGTATGTCGGTAAAATTGCATTATTTAGCTTGAGGAAAGTAGCTATCAAATCAATGGGACTGAAAGGGTTAAATCATAAAACCAATCATATTCCTAGGGAAGAATTTGATGAATCCCTTCTTAAGTTACACCTCTCTCGTCATGTAATTATAAAAATGCTACAAAATAACACACAAGTGAAAATGAAAGTGATTGTACCTGGATAGTCCCATTTCCTTGAATTTGGCTTTGAGAATCTATAAGAAAGATGAATGTTTGTTATCAGAATAAAGGGATCAAATTTTGAAAATGTGTCAAAAATTAAGGTTAACATTGTATTAAAACTAACATTTTCATGAAAAAAAGAATATTTTTTGGGTCAAATTTTACTTAGAACTAACGATATTACATCTAAATACAATAAAACTTACTTGGTTAGGCCAACACCCACAACATAAACCATTTTGATCGTGTTGAATATTTTTGAAATTCTATATACTAATCTGTAGGATTAAAAAAAAATTTAATTAATATAAAGTTTTTTTTTAGAAAAAGGTAAGTTAATCAGGGAGGCCTAGTGTTGTTAGCGGCCGTACAGCGGAGGAGTCTATCCCTCTTTCGCTAGCGCTAGTCTACAAAGTAGATTCAGAAGCAGAGTGTCACACATGTCGTCAGCTCCCAGTGACATACTGCACTATTCAGTGGATGATGGCCGGGATCGAACCTACAACCTTACCATTGCGAGGCGAGCGATCTACGACTGAGCTAACCAGCCTTTTACTTTAAAATTGCAGATAGAAATGTTAAATCTTCCCACAGAGTTATGTCTATAAAAATAGTGGCCTTCTTCCTTTGATATCTCACACACAATGCAAAAAAGCTTCATAAGAGCTAAGAGAGAAATGTATTTAACTGCAGTTGTATTTCATATCACAAATTTTGTGCATCAAGTTCTGGTATTAAATAAATTACATTGCACCTAGTTTAAGAGTTGTATAGTGTGTATGTGCTTGAATGAATTAAATACAAATAATATATAAATCTAATTGTTTAAAAATCCACAATTGCCCAAATTACAATTCTGATTACAAAATAGTACATATATATTCTAACAAATAATTTAGACTCCTAACTTTAAGAAAGGTCTATGTATACACCTTAATATAATTTAATAGCTAAAACTAAAGTTCATAAAAAAAAGAAGGTTTTTTAATAGTATCATTTATTATAATTATAATGATTTATACACTTTAATTCCGCAAAATTTGCCATTTTGAGACAATGAATCCCAAAATTAAATACCAAAAAGATTTCTTCTTGTAAAAATTTCTTACCTTTAAAAAAGTATGAAGGTAAGCTTAAAGCTTTGCTTAAAGTAAGTATTCATTGACAAGGTTTTTGCTACTAAATCCCATCTAAAATAATCTTATTGCAAATTCACATCATAACTCAAAAGAATATCAACCAAGATTTCTGAGATAGAAAGTAACTGAAATGGATGATGCTTAGCTATCTCCACTGCATTTGGAATTGTGTCAGTGATATAAAAAGCATCAAACAAATCACTTCCTGTGAATTTATGCCATGAATCTTTAGGAAAAACTGCATGCGTAGCAAATGCTTTACAGTTTCTTGCTCCATTTTCTTTCAAGACTTTTGCGCATTCGATTAGAGTCTTACCAGTCATGACAAGGTCATCAACAATAATACACTGTTTATCAGCAACATCTCCTTCTTTTATTTTGATAATTCTATTCTTTCCTTCTCTTACTTTCAAACATGTGGCTATTGGAAAATCATTTTCAAAATGAATTTTAAACCGCTTTGTGGCACCATCATCTGGAAATACAATACAAACGTCTTTCATTTTCTCAGATGCAATCTTCTTCAAAAGTAACGGCATGGCAGTTTCTAACCTTGGGATAGCTGTATCACCAAAATAGAATCTTTCTTGAAGAGCATGTATATCAAAAATAATGATTTGGCATGGACCTCGAGATGAAAGTGGCGTTGCAGAAATCATACGAGCAAGTGTCGAAGCTGTGGCGACTACTCCTTCTGTCTCAACACGTTCCATTGTTCCGGTAGGAAAGTAAGGAAGAATGAATGTTACTGATTTAGATAAATATCTTGGCAACTCAAACAGAATGGCCAACTGCTCAAAAATTATTCCAGGTGATTCCAGATTCCCAAGAAATATGACATTACATCCAACACAGTTCTTTTTGACATCTTCAATAAAAAGGTTAGGCCATTGATCAGGGAACTGATTCCATGTTATTTTTCCTTCAATAATTTTACTTTCACAAGCTTTGATGATATTTTGAGCAAGCGTTTCGCAAGAAGGATGGTAATAAAAAACAGATGGCTTCATATTATCAAGAAAATGCTGACTCTGTTTTGAAAAGAACAACATATTATTAATGATAATAATTAAATAATAATAACAGTTAAAGCACTTTTGTTTTTTTATGTGGGAAGTCGACAGTTTGGAATTATTGAATTCTAAATTAATAATGAATAAGGAGAAGACACAATTAAAGAAGCAAAGATGTCTATAAAAGTTAAAAGTACATACACTGATCAATTTGGTTGTTGTATTTAGGATTTTTTTTAGTACAGCTCAGTGCTTAAAATAGGGGTCAGTCATTGAATATCATTACCAAATGTTACCTGGTATTATATAATATTAGGGTGTCTTTAGTCTTTAGGGTGGATTGCAGTCTTCTACAGAGAGCATAAAAGAAGCAAAATATATAAGGAATTCATTTGAAGTTTCTCCTTCATGGAGTGAG
>JAUJPO010066702.1:0-12304 GCA_032270745.1 Tiaropsis multicirrata
CTAAGCAAAATGTTCCTGGATTTTCTCCTAAAATTTCCCCTCCTGGAAAAATAATACAGACATTTGAGAAAAGTCCACCGGCGGCTGCTCTTGTTCTGTGTACAGTCTGTACCTTTTTCTCAAAATATCAAAATTTAAGAAGGGAAGTAATTTTTTTCCAAATAGAAAATAAATTGTTTTCGTATTCTTCTTCCGAAAAAAATTAAATTAAATTAATTTAAAATTCAATTTTGATATTTTTGAGAAGAAAAGTATAGATAAACGGATAAAGTTAAGGAGAAAAGTTTACCTTAGGGCCATCGTAATTAGATTTTTCCTCTTTCGACGTTTACTAAACTGACTTTAAAAATTTTATTCGGCGTTAATTTTGAAAAAGTCTTTACCGGATGCGGCGTCCGAGAATATTTAAACAATAGATAATGTTGGTCACAGGCAAAAGTGAAAAATTGATTCTCTTCAAATACCGATGATTTAATCATTCAACGAAGCGCTGTATCACTTCAGTCTCACTTTATTTACAGGCCTGTTTCGAGACTGCCGGTCATTAACGACCTACTTCGTACCCAAAGAATTAAGTTCTTATAAATCCAAGAAGACGAAGAAATAGTCTTTCTTTTGAGTAATTTCTTTATTTCCAAGCCCTTGAGGAGCAAGGTGGCATTTTACTATAAAGTAACATCAAAGAAAAAAACAATAAAATGTTTACAACTGTGGTGCATTGACTTCTTCGATGAAGATCCTAAATGCAGATGCGTGTCCAGTCCATGCATCGCCATCACCCAAATTGTTGCTATTACAACCCCCAAGATTAATAGCGACATCTACTGCTCCTTGCTTGGGAATCTTGCAATGACCTCGAATAACTCTTGGTCGGTGAAGATTTTGGGTTCCTTTACCTTTCCAAAGAACAACAATTCCATCGATAGGTACAGGTGAACACTCCTTATCGTCAAACGTCACAAACCATCTTTTACAGCAATTGTCGCAATTTTGGAGTCGCATATCTCCCGAGACAACCACTTTTAGATAGCTTGAATTTGACTTCTTGTTAAAAGCACAACTCTAGAAAATGTAGCAGAAAAAGAAGGCTCTATCAGAGAATTTATAATTTTTAGCATCTTTTCCAACTACCAAATTATTTTACTACGAATACTTCTTTTACAAAATTGCCCTGAAATTTGTTGTCACTTTTGTCAAAATATAGGCCTAGCCCCCTCCCTTCAAAGACGGAGTTTGTATTTCTTGATAATATTATATAAAAAAGCACAAATTTAAGATTTTAGTTTGATTGATACCTTGAACAACCCTTGATCTATACCATTCTCAAGTTTGAATCAAGAACATTCTTTCCAATTCTTTTCAGCAAGCTTTTGAAATTCTAAAACACTACAACTTTCACCATCTCTCCCATCACGCCCGTCTCGTCCATGCTTTCCATCCCGCCCTTTGCAACATTGGGCGTGACATGATGTTATTGAGATTAATAGGAGGAGGAACGCTAAAGATTTATTGTACGCTGTACCAGTAAAACTTCTCAGGGAAAATATGTGTTATGATTTGAATCAATTTGAGAACTTTCGCACTGATAATCTCACAAGAAGAGTAGGGCTTCTAGACTAGATAGTTTGACAAAATTAAAATTAGATTCATTGTGAAAGTTTATTACGTTGCATTGGTTAGCACAATATATTTTCATAAAATCATTTACTTATGTACATTTATGGAAAGTTGGATAACAAAAAAAATATGGGTACAATTCAAGAAATCTTCTTCTTCATTCACGGTTTATTAAATTTATGGGCAAAGAAAACCTGGACCTGGACGATTGTATACAAAAAACTGTCTCTCTAGACCTTGCTACCATTGATTTCCGGAACTAAAAAATGATTAAAGAAGTAAAGTAAAGGTATTAGGTATATACAAAATGAAATGGGAGTTTACAGGGTATACATTGGAACAAAAAATAAAATTAATTTGAAAATTAAAAATAATTTAGACGCCGACTTTAGCAGTTTGGTTAAGGTTAAATCCACCGCCGGTGAATTTGGGACCATTTGTACGCTGTGGTTGGTAAGGTGGCATTGCTGATTGTGCTATGTTACGTTCACGATCTCTGCAAAATGAAAGTGATTTGTAAAAAGTTAACTTTCGCATCTATACAGTATATAGGGTAGGTAGACATGATCTGTTATTTAACTTTTTTTCACACCCAAAACGGGAACAGTACTAGAAGAATACACCTATAGAGCTCTTCACCCCAACAGAACATTTTAGTGGTCACATTTTGATAGACGAGAGTTTTGATTTTGAGGAGCAGGACATTTCCTGGGTTCACGCATAGAGTCATCCATCCGATAATCCGATTAAGTTGAAGGGTTTTAAATCGGATTTGACTTACTTTTGTTGCTGTTCTCTTTTCTTCTGCATGAAATATTTCTTTTTAACGTCTTGAAGTTCTCGCGATAAACGTTCAATGTCGTATTTATAATCTTGCACTTGCGATTCGTACATGTTTAATTCTGATGCCATTGTCTGATGAATAGAAAAGAAGATGAGTTTGAAAATACGTTGTATTTGTAGTAAGGACAGAGGAGAGAAAAAATACTTTTCTACGAACAAGTGCCTATTGCTCAGAAATGGCATCCAAATGCAACTAATAGTCTGAAAAAAACCGACCCAACCTACCACCTAAAAGGAGGTAACTAAGACCAGAAAAAAACTACATCGAACCCAATACTCTCACTTTGAAGAATTACACCGTCGTGATAAGGGGACTTCATTCACTTCAACTTTATTTAATCGAAGAATCTTCTGCATAAATTATCTTGTCGGAACTAATTCTTCCCGCCAAAATTAGTTCCAATAAAAGGTATGATAATTTTCTGTTTGTTTTTGCTCCAGTACTCCCTGACTGCTTGAATATAATTTAATTACAATAACATACTTTCATTTGTTTAGTTTTTTCTTTTAGATTTTGTTGATAAATGCTGAGTTGTTCTGCAACTTCGGGTCCAGGTTGTCGTGCTAAGATCTGTTTGAGTTCGATGTATAATTTCTCCTTCTCCTTTATTAAAAGCTCCTTTTCAACAACCTGACAAAATGATGAAGAAAAAAGATTTTTGTCAAGTAAGGCATAATTAATTATACAGTGGAAATCTCTATGAAGCGGACATGGTCTCTATAAGACAGATACTTTGTTTGCACCAATGGTTTCAGCTTTGGAGAGAGAGATTGTAGCAAAACAAGAAAATAAATGTGAAAATGTCGATCAAATCATGTGATAATATTAAAAGAGAAAAATAACTTCGTATTATTTATCAATGCAAAAAAATGCAATGAAATCTTTCAAATTCTGAATAAATCTAAGTATACCTCTTCGGTCTTTTGAATAAGTCGTTTCTGCAAGGTTTGTATTTTCTGAATCATTTCAAAAGTGCTTGGATCACTCCCCTACAAATGAAAAGAAAAGAAAAGAAGAATGATTAATAATACTATTTCATATAAAATGAGAACCATCTAAAGGACGCCATAATGAAAAAATATTCATTTGGTCTAATCTCCATCCTAGCTTTTTTGGACGGTCTTTCGATGGTTTTATTGACTGAAATTGATCAAAAATTAACATGAACTATGAACAAACCTCCAATTTCCTCCACCGATGGATATTCATAGGATTTTCGAGTTCCTCTTCTAACGCTTTACATCGCGTTCGTTCTCGTAACAACTCCCTTTGCATGTTATACACTTCACGTCTCAGTTCTTCCACGTTCGATACACTCTTCGTCAAAATATGTTTCTCTCGGCGAAGCTTTTTGATCTCCAGCTTCAAGAGGCGGATATCTTCGATTCGTTGGCGGTATTGAATCTCACCTGTGAAAAGAAGGTAAGAAAGAAAATAGACTGAGTGAATAGAAACATACTACTAGACTCTTCACAGAACTTAATGGACGTAATGTCACTTCAGGTGCTTTATACATTAAATTGTAGGACATCCGATTCTAATAATTTAAATAATATTCGAATAATATGAAAGGGATTCTTTGATGATACTTAACATTACCTTTATCTAAGGTGCTTTTCTGAATTTTGATTTTCTCATACAATAAGGCCAGTTCGTCGTTGCGTCGAACCAATTGTGTACCCAAGATGTCCCGCTCACTTATAACTTGGTCTAATTCTTTCTTTTGTCTGAGACGTTCTGAATCTGCCTCTTGGATGATTTTGAGAAGTTTTCGTTCTTCTGTTTGTTGTTGTTCGATGTAAGCTTTAGATTCTGATGCTTCTTTCTTCATCATTTGCAATTCAGCCTACAAAAAAATACGCAAATATTATATACCTTAAGGGAACCAATTTTAGCGGGAACTAATTTTAGCGCTTTTCGCAGTTTTTGTCAAAAACCGCTAACGACGAGTTGACGACATATATCGGGTTTAATTCAATTAATTTAATCTTCTCTCTCAATCTTATCAGTCTAGAACCACAACAGAAATGCTTTTCTTGTTAATATTGCCATCATTATAGTAATTTTTATGTGTTGTTGGACCAACCGCGAAAATTAGTCCCCTTAAAGGTAACCGAGTATGGTTAACGAAAAGTAACTAAAGAATAACGAGACCTTGTCGTCCCACGCAGGGATCTGTCCCAAAAGTAGTATTATCGTAACTCATCTAACAACTTTACAGATCATTTGTAAAGAGTTGGGTCAACCAACCAATCTCAATAAAAGCAATTACCGTAAAACCTCTAATTTAGTGCAGCATAAAAAATAATGATTTTGGTCATGCCGCACTAATAATAAGAGGGAATTTAATTACTAGGTTTCTTTATTTCAAAACCGCACTAATAGATAGAGGGAATTCAGATCAACATCGCACTAAATTAGAGGTAAAAAAACTATTTCAAACATTTTTATGTTTCCTTTTCAATTTTGTTTAAAAAATTTTGTTTTTAATTTTTTGTTTTTAATTTTTTTTCTACTTTGGCCCGATTCGTCTCGAATTTCTTTATCTCTGTCAAAGTCTTTTCTTTCATTTGACAGAAAAGATTTTCGTTTGTAGACTAGAAAAATTCTGCTGGCAATTCCAAACCACGTTGCTTTAAGTCAGCGGATTATCTTCTCGAACCAATGACTTTTATCAACACAGTACCTCCGTTTAAAAAAAAATAAAAAGTTAATTTCGAGAGGAGAGGAATTTAGGTACATGACCGCACTAAATTAGAAGGTGAATAGGAAATACCTTAAAACTCACCCGCACTAATAAATAGAGGTGAAAAAATTATTCATTTTCTCAAAAAAAGACCATCACACTAATTAGAGGCCGCACTAAATTGGAGGTTTTACGGTAGATACCTTAAGAGCGTCTTTTTCCTTTTCAACGCGTTGATGTTCCAAATGCTCTTTGACCAGAGCTGCTTCTTTGGACGTGATTTCTTCTTTCAGTTGATCGATCTGATGGTTCATAATCTTCAACTTCCTCTTCATTTCTGTTATCTCATCTTGACACTCGATCAAATTCTTACTGTATAAGTTACGATCACTACGAACAGCTTCGTACAAGTTCTATAAAATATAATCAGGTTAGAATTTGTTTTACTTTATTTAATCTAACAAAAGAAGAATAGATTTTCACCCTGACCCTCAATACATTTTTAGCTAGAGAAAAACATCCTCTCTCATCAATATCCTCCACATTCAACACCTCAAGTAAATTCTCAAAGTTGGTTGAAACTCAATTCTCATCTTAAAAGGGGTTAAAAAAACACATCGACTTCAGAAAACAATGCAAAATGTTTAGAAATGATAATTTACTTGTTGTTGTTTGAGTTTGGTTTCAGCTTCTGCAATCTTCTTCTTGTAATCAAAGATTTGCATTTCACGAACTTTTACATCCTCCATATGCTGAAGAACTTTCTGTGTAAGATCACTCGCTTCGTTGATATAACGATCTCGCTCTTTCTCCAGTTGGTAGATAATCTTACGTTGCTTTTGTGCTTCATCTTTATAGTTCTAAGAAAAAAGAATAGAACATTTGTCATCATTTTGCACTAGAATCCGGACAATGTGTAGACTATGCGACGGAGGTATACAGTTTCTTAAGCATAGATCAATCTAAATCCCTTTAGTTGTTTTTCTTTTATTGCGGCACATCCAGTAAAGTTATTTATCGGAAGAGAAAAGTATACCCTATTTATCCTATATATAGGCCGACGAGAAGAGATCAGCATACCTTGAAACGTTAAATATCTTCTTCGACACAAAAGGTATTTCATATCAAAATGAGATATCATATCCCTCGTAAAAGTGAATAAGCAGAAAACACTATTGATTACAATCAAAGTACCTGGATTTCTTGTTCCAGATTCTTTTTCGCTTGCTCGTGCAATCTGACCAAACTAAGTTGTTTCTGCGTAGCACCTGCAGCTTTCAATAAGTTCTTGTTCAAAATATCTCGCTCACGAACCAAATCATCAATTGCTTTCTTATCGACCTCCTGTTGTTTCTTACTCGCATCAAATTCTATGAAATTCAAGAAAAATATTTAAAAATTAGTATCTTTAAACACGTTCGCTGCCAACTACTATTGGCAGTATACTATTGGAACTTCTTTTACTTTCGATTGGCCAGGACTATTCGGTTTTTTTGTTTTTGATTTTGTTCGGCAAAATATTGAATTTTTAAACTTTTGCTCATTGAAATTTATTGTCGCTTTTTTGTCGAAATTTTCTTGTTTGCCCATAATACTGCTTTTTTCATAAAAGTAATACCACATGTTGTATATCAACTTTAAGATAATGAAAAAGACATGAGTATAATTATGTAAACCTTTATTATAATAATTTCGAAAATGTAAGCATTTTTGTCTATTGTATTTTGCCACGGTAGGAGTATACTCGTAGTATATTGTTCTGTGTTGTATCCTCATTCAAAAAAATATATATTATAAGTAATATGTATTGCATTATTCCATGAATTAAAGCCTAAGCAAAATTTGATGACCATGGTAAATTATTTTGACCAAATTCGCTAAAATTAGTACTCGCCAAAATTAAAAAAAAGTGATGGGTCGCCAAAATCCCCCCTCCAAAATTAAATTTTTTTTTTTGCCCACTCACCAAAATTAGTTCCTTTAAGGTATGCTTTCTTCAAGTGATTTGTAGTTAGTTTTGCTTTAACATAATTATTTTCAATCTCCAAACAAAGGACTCGAAATAACGAGCACACGGTTAAAACGATCAATTCAGCGAGTTTATTTAATCAAAGTAATTCCATTTTGGCGAGTATAAAAAAGCTTTTACATGGCATTAGCATTCTAGTACAGAAATCATCCCATGGGTCCCTATTATTCTTGAGAATCAATTTCCTCCCCATCTACTCATCTACGTAACTAATGAGGTTTTTAGCGCAACACAACATACCTTTTTCAAGAGCATTGATTTGATTTTTCAGCGTTTCTTTTTGATGTTCAGTATCAACCTTTTGTTCTTCAATTGTCCGCAATTTACGCTGTATGGCTTCACGTTGGCGAGTCAACCGGACACTGTCTGTTTTCAAACCACCAACCTCATCTTCTTTGGCCTGTAGAAATAATTGCACAAATAAGTTTATAATATTTATTAGATACTAGGCGCCGTCGAAGGTGGTCTCCATAAACTCAAATCAAAGGCTATTTCAATTATGCACCTTAGCTAAGGAAAAAATATCCTTGTTTTTTTCTAGGAAAAAAGGAAAAAAATCCAATTTCTAAAGAATTAAAGATGTTAGAGCTGGAAAAAGAAGACAAGTTTTAAAGTAAGAAGGGACGAGACTCAAATTTCATGAAGTGGCCCTTCCTTCGTGGAAACTATTTTTCAGTTGTCTAAAAACTGTTGAATTTTTCGGAGCATGCCACTCAAAATATATGTTATTATTATTATTATTCATATGGGAGAGTTAAAAGAAACCCTTACCCTGAGTTCAATATTTTTCTGATTGTTTTCTTGAGCAAGTTGTTCAGCTGCAGAAAGTTGTGTGTCAAAATCCTGTTGTAGTTTGATCAGGCGATTATTCAATAACTCTGTATCCTTGACTGCTCGCTCGTTAAGAATCTAGAATCAAGGAAAATGAACATTAACAAAAAATATTTAAACGTCTAAGATCGAAACATCAAAATGTAGATCTCTTTATCAACTTAACGATAATCTTGATCGGACTTCAAATCGAAAAAATTTACAATCCATATTTGGTAAATCAATCTGATACTTTCAAAACATGCCGTTTCGTCATCGGGTCATAGCCCATACATAAATAATGATAAATGGTCTTAAACATTGATTTACAAACCTCTCAACTCAACTATATATCGTTGACTTACCCTTTGTTCTTTAAGTTGTTGCTCAATTCTCATATTTTCTTCTTGTGAGCGTTGAAGCTGTGTATGTTTGGCTTTCAAATCATTATTCTTTGATTCCATTTCTACTTTGGATTGTTTACACTCTTTCTCTAATTTTTCTTTTTTACGAATCTCACGTTGTGCTTCGTTACTTCTTACTTGGATGTCTTCTTTTAACTGGAAAAGGTAATCCATAACAATATGTTACAATAACCGAGAACCTTTCGTCTACAAACAATACACGGGATGGTCGCAGTATATCACTATACACGATAAACTTGAGGAGAGTTGAGAATTACCGACAATACTTATGCGATTAGCTTATAGTTCGACTATTTGCGCCGAGTAGAAATAATGTAATCAAATATACCCCCATTATAAAAGGTTTTATTATAAATGACCATCTAATTTAACTTCAGATGTACTATTAATTCTGTTTACCACTATTCTGTAGAGAATAGAGCCAGCCTAAAAGCCATCTAAAATTAAATACGATAAATACAAAAAATTGATACCTCTGATATTTTCAATAATGCTTCAGTCTTGTCGGTTTCAAAAGAACCTAATTTATCCGTTGCATCTGTCAAATCTTTCCGCATCTAAAATAAAGATGAAAGGAGATTAAAGGTAACACTGAAAATTTATCACATGGTCTTAAAGATTTGACCTAGCAAAGCCAACTTTAAAACCAATGAAATTCATAATAATGGCTGAAAGAATCAATGTCTTCATGATTTAGTTCAAACCGTTAAATAAGTATTCTATCTATAAACATTAGGAGCGATATAGTAAAAAAATCGATCGTCTTCAGTACAAGTACTACAAGTCATTACCTTAACCAATTCAGTTAATTTTTCATCCCTATCTTTTAGCAAATCTTCTTTGACTTTTAATAATTCTTGAACACTAAAAAATACAGTTAGTAAAAAAAGATAAGAAAGATTGACAAACAAACAAATCCATAGCGATTTTGTTAAACCATCATATCGATCCATGTCAGCTGGGAATGAAGAACATCTCTAACAAGATGTTAACCTTTGATGATAATTGCTAATTTCTTTATATTTAAAAATTGAGCATTACCTGGAGAAAGAATTGGAGAAACTCAATTAAGATTCAAAACACAATTTTAATTAACACAGCGAAGAAGATTCTTTTAGATGTATACCTATTATCTTGGCCCATGTTTAAGCCAGCACCTTGTTCAACAAGTTTGGTTAGATTAGTAATTTCTTGTTTCAAAGCTTGAATAGTTTCTCTTGCTCTGGTCTCTTTCTCATGTGCAGCATCAACCATCTTCCATGCTTTCTCGATTTCCTTTTCAGGTGAAAAATGATAATGAAAAATATTGGAATACCTGTTGCATATTCAAAATAGTTTTTGAATTAATCACATAAACTTGATGTAAAAAGATTGTCATCGCTTCAAAATTACAGTTATCAGTAACACAAGGACGTCAGACAACTGTTATTTAAGAGTGTTTTAACAACCTACTTAGAGGCCGGTAAAAAAATTACGAACAGAAAATCGGTAGAAGCTTAAAAATTTTTCTCGCTCAGGTAACTTATTCGACAAAATTCCGATTGATAACTTTTAGCTACACTTACTTTTTTTAAAGAAGAAATGGTTGTTTGATCTTCTTGTGAAAGTTTCAAAGCAGTTCCGACTTTGGCTGCATTGGCAACAATCTCCGAATTCAATTCTCGACATTTTCCCATCAATCGTTTCTCACTTTCGTGAGATTTCTTTAAAGCTCTATGTAATTTTTCATACTCCACACGAAATTTCTCCAAGCTTTTGTCACCAGTTAATTCGTTGAGGACCTAATGATAGAACAAACAAGAAACCTTAATTTTGGTTACTAAAGAATATCCTCCAAATCTGATTAAAACATTTTGCAACCTAGTCATTCAACTCATTACTTGCAAGCATAATTCTTTGAGAAATATTTTTTGTCACTTCACAGAACAGAACTAGAAAAGATAAATTAATAAAATGAATATCTGAAGAAAACGATGCATACCTCTTGAAAGTCCTTTTCCAAAGCTTCAAAAGCATTTTCTTCGATAACCGGTTTGCCATCTTTGTCTTTGGAGGTCTAAAAATATCAAGCAACTAGGGTAAAAAGAGGTTGAATACCACAGGAACAATAACGTGTTAAATCAGATTCGTAGAAAGTCTCCAATAAAATTGACGTGAAATATCAAATAAGAACAAAAGATAATTATAAGTAATAACCTATAATTAGCTATGTTCGCTATTAACAATTTAGAATTTCTAATAGAGAATTTCTACGAATGTGATTGGCTGTTGATAATGTAATGTTAATTTGAGTTGATACAGTCGAAATTCAATTGGAAGCAACTGAAGGGCCACTTCAAATTGGAATAGTTCACTTCTAATCGTTCAATGTTATACCTGCCGAAAATGAAACATTCTAAAAACGAAAATCTGACGATATAACCATAAAAAGGTTACTATTTTTGCTTCATCATGACTGGTTAAATACATAACGAGGGCTAACGAGGCAACATAATTTCTTTCGAGATTGTTGGTATTCGGTATTTGGCCTTTTTTGGTGTCGGTATTACGGTATTTTAGAAAAATAACGTCGGTATGACGGTATTTCAAGAAGCTTGTGGTGACGGTAAAAACAGTTTTTTTTAGTGAGACGGTAATTTTAACAAATATTGTCGCTAAAACGGTATTTGACAAAAATAAAAATTTAATTTGATCATAGATTTTCGTAACTCTGATTAGCAATCTGCGACTAGCCAACCATGGTTGATCCTCCAAATAAAGAGAACGTTAACTTTATTATGAACTTGTAGGACAGAAATCACTTATTGAAAACTTAAGATTCATCCATACTCTTGAAAAGTGAATCCTAAAATGGCACTTTTGACCTGCAACCTGCAACCTGCAACTTGTGCTATAGTTTGAAAGACACCTAAAACAGTCAGGGAATTTTCAAAAAAGGTCAGGGAGTTATTTTATCAAAATGCGTTAAATCATTTTAGCTAATATATATTTTTCAAATTTTTTCTTGTCGGACCCAGCCTTGGCGGGTCCTCCCTGAAATAAGTCTTCTGATCGGTAAGCTGGAAAACAGTGCATGTTTCAGAATTATGGCTGTAAAGATGTACCCTTATCAGTCTAAAATGGCTCAAAAGATATGTTAGATGATATATTACTCAGCTCTTTTATATTTTTACGTTTTTATTTGCTCATTTTAATATTTTGTAAAAGGCATGACATAACAAAAGTCGAAATAGTCCGGCCTTTTGCTTCCCCAACTTGAAACAATTTGAAAGAATTGGATCTCTAAATCTTATCTATTCTACAAAACGACGCCGTTCTTTTCTTTTAATTAAAGTCTATTTTACCAAATGTAGAGGTCTTAATTTTCAAATTTTCTTTAACTGTCAGCCCCAATCATGGCGGGACCTCCTTAGACACTAAATTGCCTTTACATCTTTAGCAACTAATTTTGGAATTTTATTGATATTTGCCTGATTTAAATTTTCTACGCACTGCAATTAGTCCTACATCAAGTTTTTTCGCTTAGATTTATTACATAAAGACAAGAAACACCTGTCTCTGGGTATCAAAATCTGAATGGGGTGCAAGTCTTTCAAGCCCACTTTGGGCGTATGGTAAAATTTCTCCAGTGTAGCCATAAAATATATTGATATCAATCATCATATTTTCAGTGGGGTGGCTCTTTGTATATCTTTGTTATACCACTGGGGTGAGAGATAAGAAATGCGTTATTCATGTATAAAATATGTGCTGCTCCTCTCTTTTGTTTCTTTTGAAATCATTGAATATACAGTGGAATCTCTCTATCTCGAACTCCCAAAAATTTTGTTCGAAATAGAGAAAGTTCGAGATAAAGAAAGATAAAGAGAGCCCACAAATGTTCAAGGGACCGA
>JAUJPO010066713.1:0-12302 GCA_032270745.1 Tiaropsis multicirrata
ATGGATATGGTAGACAAAAATTGAAAATAATGTTGTCTGGTTGCTGGTATTGAGGTTTTTAAAAGTTATAAAATGAATGGTGGTGTTTTAAAATAAGTCTGTGTACCGTCCTTATGCACCAATACAAATTTTAATACGGGTAGACTTAAAACCTTCCCAAGTTGATTCAGCTGGCTAATTTCTTCTTCTCTTTCAATTAGATGGTTTTTATTACTTATTTAGCATTATTCCAGACTGAGGCTGATAAAACGAACTTGTAAGAATATGTTAAAAATACCTTCGGATGATTTCGACCAAAAGTTAAGAATATTCATCACGAAACCAAAAAGCACTATTCTTATAAAAAAAGCATGTAGGTTTCTTCATTTCAAACCCGCACTAATGAATATAGAGAGTTCAGATCAGAAGCGGTTCTGATTCAACTATAGGTAATAATTTTTTTTTTTTACATTTTTGAGTCAGTTCGTATTGCATATTGGTAATTTTACAAAACTTGCATAGAAAGAACCAATACTCATATTTTTCGTTGCAACGTTTAGTTTTATAGTTTTTGAAATAGTTTTTATGAATATTTTACACCTCTATGTATGCCGGCACATCGGCGCTTCTAATTCCAGTCTAATATCCTTTACGTCTGCCAGGAAATGTCAAAAATTATTTTCGAAAATTTAACAAAAAACCTCTCTAAGAGTCGTTTCTTTTGCGGCATGAATTGTCTCTCAAAGGGTCGAGTTGGAGGGGTCTGGTCGACACATACCCGTCATCCCTCAATCCTAATACCCCGGGTTGTAAGAATAGAACCAATTGTTTTTGAAGACAACTAGAAGAAATCGATAAACAATGAATATATGTTTTTCTATAATTTTTATTGGATTTTAGTTGCAGGAGGCTTTTTCAGCCCATTTTCGCAAATATGGACACTCTTTAGTTAATATCTCGTCAGCAACCTTGGCCTGACTACCCAATTCCCCTCACATGACATGGATTGACCCAGACGAAGGTTCATTCACTTGCCAAGTGAACCGCCGCAAGTGGGAATCGAACCTTGGTCTCCCGTACAGGAGACACTGTACCACGGCACCTTTTTCTTAAAAAAAATATAAATAATAAATAAACTAGAATAGACTTACTGAGTTGACTTGATTGAAAGGTTTGGGCACTAGTGAATTGATCATTCGATTTCTCGATGATGACACCTTGACCAATCCAGAATGCAATGCGATTTCTCAATGATGCTTTGTTGATATTTAAACTGGTGGCCAGATCGTTCAACGTCCAATCGTCTACAGAAAAGAGAAAGAGAACAGTCAAGTTTTCATTCTCGAGCCTTAAGGCGGTTAAAAAGCCGAATGACGTTTAAGGCAAAGGCACTGTCTAGAAAATATGAACAGGTGAAAAGAACCGGCGAAAATAGGTGTCTAAAAAACTGTATCTGGGTTTAAAAAAAAGATGGGGGAAGGAACACGCATTTTCAGATGGAATCAAGTGATACTAAAAACAAAATCAGTTGGCCGGGTACAAGACAACAAAAGAGGCTTTCAAAGCAGCTTTCACGAATGCGTGCTTTCGAAACTGAAACACAGCATGTCACTGTTACAATTTTAACCAGGACGTCATAGCGACTTTTGATGATCCTCAATATGGCGCATGTCGTTGTGACTGGCTGAAACTAATCTTATCCGTGACGTGGTTGGAAAATTTAGATTACCGGATTGATGACGTCAGCAAAAAACGCCGAAAATAAATTTTTCGTCATAAAATGCTGACGTAGGCATTTTTTCGATTTTTTAAAAAGATTTCAACTAACATTATTCTTGTTATGTGACCTTTCTCTGGTTCAAATTGTATTATATTTGTTGATATAGTTTTTGAGATAATGCAATTTTAAGTTTATGACATAATTGATGTGACGTCACAAAACAGGTGTTTTGCATTTTACTTAAATCTGATTAAAAATGTCAACTTGTAATACAGTTGACATCATATTCTACACCCAAATACTTCTTTTGGTATATAAATGACCATGTTAGGATGGGTGCTATTGGTGGCCAATTTTCTAGACATGCCGTAACTTTCTTAGAAGATAAAAAAGCAAAAAATGTACTTTTCAGACTCAGCGCTGTTCTTAAATTGTTCTTGTTTTTTTGCCATTTCTCAGCCTTATTGTTCTAAGCGAATTCGAACAAAATCTTTTGCATCCAGAGATTTTGGAGTCCGTAGCTGTACCAACCTTTTTCTTGAAACTTTATCAGTAGTGTAGCTTGTGCTGGCGTCACATTGAACGTTTTGGTGATTCCCTCGTCAAGTTCAACTTGCACTTCGACACTTCCGAGGTTGCTTAACCATTCCAACGAGCGCATGCCTTTCGATTGTTTGAATAAATCATTGTAGTTGGACATCAAACTAAAAGTAGAAAGACGGAGAAAAAAACGTTTGAAACTTAGGTAGGAATCTCTCCCGATAAAAACGAGACGTTGTTTTGACGTCCATATGACGTTTTTTTTACACGAACGCATGTCTTTTGATTGTTTGAATAAATCATTGTAGTTGGACATCAAACTAGAAGTAGAAAGGCGGGAAAAGAGACGGTTGAAACGTAGAGTCTGTCCCGATAAACCCGAGACGTTGTTTTGACGTCCATGTGACGTTTTTTGGCATTGAAAGACGTTATTTAGAGGAAACTTCATTGTTTATTTTTTTTAACATTTTCTTGTTTCTTCTTTTACGAAATTCTCTAACCAGATTAATTTTTAAGAGATTCAATTTCGCGTTTTAAGGGTCAATTTATTTAAATACATGCAAAATTTCTCAAACTGCTCTGCTCGCGAGACTAATAAATCTAAACCCAGCAAAAAAAGCAAAAATTGCATGGTTGAAAAAATTTAGATTTCCTGAATCGAGATTCCCTGTACATACTACAGTATACAAGAAGAACAAGAACTAGGAATTCATTCTATGTACTAGTACCCGTATTTGAAATGGGATTTTCTAGCTAAAATCCATCTTCTCACTGTTGAGGATGTCGACCACCCCCCCCCCTGGATATCCTATATCCTCAACACAGGGGGGATACGGACTTTTTCTGGAAAAGCCAAATATGAGCTTTTTAAATTGCTTCTTTTTACGTGTAATAATAGGATTGATCTCGCGCTTTTCTAAAGCCTTTATGTCGAGCGTCGATAAAACACAGACTGCGATTTTTCTCCTCGCATGAACTTATTTCCATTAAAGAAATCAATGCACAGCTGTATTCTTCGGGTCTTTAAAACAGCATAATGTTGCCATAGAAACCAATAAAAAGCAAATTTGATGTCATTTTAGTAGACAGAGACCTTGTTTGGCTAAAGAGTTCTTTATGTAACGTCTAAAAATTATTTGACGTCAATTTGTATCAGCCGGTAGCTATATATTAAGCAAAATATAAATCCAAATTTCAGAATCATCGTTTCACTATAAATTTTTATAATTGCGAGAAAATGGATAAATGAAAATATGGCGAATCGACGGTTAATACAAGCGATTAGCAACAACATAGGTCAGAGGAGCAGTTCATCTTTGGTTATCAAAAGCCATAATGAGATACGTTCAAAAGAATTTCAAATTGCTACGCAGTTGGAGCTTGATCAAAATTATTCTGGCAATAAGAGCAAATGTAAGAATTGTTAACGATTGCTTCATAAAATACTATAATAAATATCAGATAAAAGTATGACTAAATATTTTGAAGGTGGCTAAAAATCTGTCCGACTAAAATTTTGTCGGACTAAGTTTTGTCCGAAAAAGGTAGTATTAATTTATGTGAAGTCTTTTGTTGGTCAGAGTTGGTCAGACCTACTTCATGAGACAAAAGACTTTCTAAGGGAAGATGAGATGATGAGAAAATTAGATCTAGGAAAAGTCGATTAAGTTTTAGAAAAGAAATCGTGAAATTCATTTTGACTCCTCGTTTTAGCCTAGAACTTGAAGCATTTTGATGAGATACAAGGTAAGGACATAGATGAATTAGCTACACAATATGGGTTGCATCAACTGATTGACGAGCCCACTCATTTACGGTCTGGCTGTTCTCCTTCCTGCATAGATCTTATTTTTTCATCTTCAGAAGCTCTAGTTCTTGAGTATGGGGTTCTACCTTCACTTTATCATCGTTGCCATTACCAAATTTCTTTCGTCAAAAGTCTTTAGATCAAATTCCCCCTACATATGAGCGGAAGATTTGGGAGTGCTACTTTCATGAAGAAGCTTGAAACTATTTATTACAATGCCTGTTTAGCCATCACCGGTTGTTTTCGTGGAACGTCTCGGGAAAAACTCTACTCTGAACTTCTGCTTAACTGTAATCGGTCATTTAACCAATTACCAACTGTAAATATTTTTTTTCATGCATAATTTTAGCCCATAAGATGAATGTCATGGGACGTCTTTGGAGACGTTTAAAACTCAACAAACCGGATAAACTGGTTGAACGAGGAACCAGTAGTGTAGAGCAAGTCATTGCTATTCAACCAAAAAAATGGTATCACAAGTTGTCTTGGTGTGGCTCCAATAACAAAGATTATGGCGACAAGAATCAGGATAAAGAGGACTGGGAGCTAGCAGCAACTGGAAAAGAATGTGTTGATAAGGGAGACACTTTCCAAGTCAACAGCAGCGAAACCCTCATCATCGGTAAGAAATTTTTCAGATTGTAAGTCAAAAAATCCGTATCTCCCTGCAGATCCGTACAGAAAAATTCAAACCCCCTGGATATCCTAGAAGATTGAAAATTTCAAACCCCCTGGATATCCTATATCCTCAACAGTGGAGGTACGGATTTTCTTTCTGGAATATCTTTATTCTTTTCTTCAATCTCCCACAAAATTTCACCAGCGCTTCACCACACTTGTTTAGTAGCTTTACGCTTAGTTTGAAAAATCTCAAACTAGAAACTGCGAATGGGACCCTAATACGGAAATAAACGTTTGAATTTTCCGTATAAATCGGGTCTGTGTACAGACAATGATTTTTCGGCTGTCTCCGTTAGGAAAAATGACATAATCTAACTTACGCATATCATGAATTGCTGCATCTTCTTTTAAGTCTAACCAATTTCAGCTGTCGAGTATGTATGTTATCAGATAAGAATAAACAAAACTCTCTCTTTCCACATACAGCTGACAACACGTTTGTTGTTATTGGCAACAAAATCATGCAAACAACTGAAACAGAAAATCAAACGGACCTTGCCGCTCATCGACAAAAGTGCGTCCAAGAAAACAAATATTTACGGACTGAAATCGCTGGAATCGGATGTAGCAGAGATTTCATGGCCCAAGGTCGTGGCCCTGTTATGGTCGATGTAGATTCATCGAGATTATTAATCCCTATACAGGAGCTACCTGTTGCTAAGAGGGTAACAACCTTTTGCAAGCTCAGACCAGTACCGACACCCACTCATAAACCGCCCTCTAAAGTACGGCCATCACTGGATAGTGGTATAGGAGGCTCCACTCACAACAACGGCTCGACTCGACCAATCACTTCATCTAATAGCAGCGGACACGGTAACAACCAACTCGATAGTTTAGCTTCAGAAAGCCACCGAGAAGGGTCGTCTCTCTCAGGATGCTCTATCGCTCCCGACAGTATCCTATATACGACACAAAGCATTCCTGAAGTTTCTACTCAATGCAGAGAGTATATCGAACAGCAAAGCTGTACATCTCTTCTCGGTTGCTCTACATGTAGTAGTGTAGATAGAAAGGATAAAAATGATGGTGGAAGTAGCCACGAAGACATCGATTTCGACGAAGACGAGGCGGATGAGGAAATCGAACGTGCTATGCATGAAGTTCGTATGAAACCGAAAGGTAAAGGAGAATACCAGATCGGGAGAGAAAAGCTGATGTTCAACCCCTTCATGTTACGGCAGACACCAAACCTATCTGAAAGAGCATCAGGGATGTGCTGGTCTTTAGATCACCGCATGCCAGGGGAAGGTGGTAGTAGCTTCCGCTCAACTTCTCCGAAGCCAAAACTGCCCGTAAAGCAGAAGAAAAGTATGCGAGAAGTACTGCTGCGTCATGAATACGCTAAAAGCGTCAAAGCGCGAAAAGATGAATGCAAGTTGCAGCGTATCGCACATAACAACCAACGAGTGGACACTGTACGACAGAGTATCGAAAACAAACTGCAAGCCATGGCTACCGGACAACGAGCAAAGGCGGAAGAGACGCAACAGCGCCGCCAACAATTACACGCCGCACGCATCGGTCTGACAGAACGGAGATTAGAACTTGTACGCCAGCGACGTCGAGAAATGACAGAGGCTGCAAAAAGGAATAAGCAAAATGTAAGCAGTTGACCTTTATTGTTTTGACCAACCTCGCTCCCAGAGTTCATTGTTGTTTTTTATTCATTGCTCTGACTGGGGCTTTAGCCTCCCCCCTAAGGATTTAGGTTCCCCCTGATATCTAGGTACCCCCTAAAAATAGAAATTCGTAGGTACCCCCTGTGAACAGTCACCCCTAAAGAACACATATTAGTAGGTACCCCCTGTGATTTGGCATCTCGTGTAATTTAAGGAACTCCTTAGTAAGCACCCCTGAATCTCATAGAATTGAGGCTTCCAAGTTCCCTAAAATAGATCTTGAATCATTTAATAACTTGGCCTTTGCTACTGAAGATTTCTTCAGCCCCCAGACCTTATCATAAGAAAATATGGGTACCCCCTGAAATCCAAGGTACCCCCTAAAATATTGTTAAATTCCAGCCCCCAGCATTTTTGAGGAAAATTTTGGTTGTAGCCCATTGACTTTTGGCAATGTTTTTGATCAGTCATCAATACTGAATTGACCTGTTCCAGGAAGAAAAAAATATGCAGGAGGGTATAGGCTTTTTTCTCATTATTTACTCTTCTGACAATTTACATCTCAATCCCTGAGCAGTATCTTCACCCCCCGGAAAACTGTCGATAAAATCCTTCCTCAGACACCCAATTTTACTTTACCCCAGGATGCACATCCTCCATCATCCTGTACAATCAGTTTTTACTGGAACAGTCCACTGTACTTTTCCAGAAAAAAATCCATATCCCCACTGTTAAAGATGTCGATTTTTCTTAACACTAACCCCCCTGGATATCCGTGCCGGAAAATACGAACCCCCTTGAATATCCTTGCTCTTCAAATTCTTACCCCCTGGATATCCTAGGATATGGAAAATTTCGGACCCTCCTCCTGGATATCCTATATACTCAACAGGGGGGATTTTTCTGGAAAATCCCATTGAGGTAGGGCTTAATCTTTTGGTTATAGAGTTATTATATTAGGCTTTTTGTCGGTGAAGGACAAAACTCTCGTTTATTCTTTTTCTTTTATCACATTTAGGGTGTTACTACACCAAGTACAAACGTTGCAGGGTGTGTCTCCACACGTGCAGCTGGTTTTCGTTCATCAATAAACAATCAATCGAACCCAATTGGCATTCAAGCAGTTATGAACAACGGCGACAATGAAGTGGCTAGTGTTAGCCCAGCTAGCCACCAAAGCCAGCCCAACCGGAATCAAAATAGGAAGGAAAACTCAACTAGTGTTCAAGAAAATCACCCAAATAGTGATCACCCAGTTAGTAACATTAACTCAAACGGAAGTAATGCGGATAGCCCAAGCCCAGCATACCACATGCTTTCAAACCAGAGCCAAACTAGCGACTTCCCTGGTCCAAGCAGTGCAGTAAATCCTCGCCCAGTTATAATTGAACCATCAAGGCAAAATCAACCCAGGGATGAACCAGGTCACATTAATGAAGTTAGTCTTAGCCCAGCTATCTTCGAACAAAACATTGATGTTCCTAGCCAAACCAACTTTGCAAACTCAAGTCCAGCTAGAAATGCACTTTTAAGCAGCATACAGAATAGCCAAGATGAACCTAATCACATAAACGAAGCTAGTCTTAGCCCAACTATCTTCGAACAAAACATTGATGTTCCTGGCCCAAGAAACTTTGCAAACTCAAGTCCAGCTAGAAATGCACTTTTAAGCAGCATAGAGAATAGCCCAACTAACTTAAACCCAGCTAATTCAAGTCAAAGAAACGAGGTGAGCCAGAGCCCAGTTAACCTAGCAACCCATAGCGAAATTGGTGATAACCCAGGTCCAGCTTGCTTCGTACGACGCGGCCAAAATGAAACAGGCGGGACATTAACCAACAATAATGTTGTTAGTCCAGCTAACCTCACAGATTATCACGATAACGAGAACAAAAACGAGTACTTAGATACTAGCCACATAGAAGCTAACAACCAACCGAATGGTGGAGACATTCATCAAGACGCAGACAAAGACAACCCACCAAAGAAAACTTGCTGAATATAGATATTGTCATAATGAATATTTCGAACTTTTAAATAGTTCTATTACAAAAATTGTACATAAATTTCTGATCTTAGCTCTGTTCTTATATCCACAAAAAGCACAAAACTATAATAACAGGACTTCCCCAAAAATGGAATGGCATTTAGTTCTTGGTTTTTGATTTCCTTTGAGTGCTAGAGCAAAGCATACATACAACAAAGAACAAATTGGAAATCTTTTGTACAGCAACTGAGAGCACATTTCACTTTTCCTGGACAAAATGGCAAAAAGATTTCTAGTCGAAAATGATGGGGTTGGCAGGAAGGTGTTGGCAGTATACGATATACCCGACATCGGCAACTTTTGAAGGGTTAAAGTTGATGTGAAATTCGAACAACGTGGAGTTTTCTTTAACCCTCAGAGTCAGAAGGACGCCATTAGGCATCACAAAGAGGTAGTTTTACAGTGTCACAGACTTTTGTGTATAGCTCTAGACCACTTCATTTTTCTATCTCCCATGCTACTAGCCAGGACGGTCATTTGGAGTTTGGATTTTCTGTAAGTAATCGTGGAAGAATTTTCATTTACAGTTTAACTCGAATGTAATTCGAACTCCTACAATTGAACTGTACTTCAAGAACATTGCAGAGTCTTTTAAAAGGGTTAAATACCTTTCAACTTGAGTTGGAGGTTCCACCGTTTCGTTTGCAAGCGTGGGCCAAAATGCTGATGACAAAATGAACGCGTTGAAATCGATCTTCTCGTGACCTGTCTCAGTTATCTTGTTCGTACTTTCCTTGGCCTGAAAATGAAAAAAAGAGCCCTTGTTACACCAACCCCGTTAATTTAAAGGTGGATCAAAACAAGAATAGTAAAACTGTGAGGAAGGTATGTCATCACCTTCGGAATCGATATTTGAAGCTTTTGACCTTTTTGAGGCAACCTATTTTTCTTTAATATCTTGGGAACATGACCATGTAAAAGAATTCCCAAAAATCTTCGGCTAAGGGGACTTGGAACTCTTAGAAGCTGACTATATCTGTTAATTTTCGTAAAATTTTGTATCTAAATCATTTTCTCTCCGTTTTTCAAGAAATTCCAAAATTAGGCTTATCAGATGTAGAATTTCATAAGCTTTTTGAAAATATATACTTTTAATATATAATGTTACGTCATCCCAAGTTACCGATGAAAAGGTCAAAAGCAAAAATATTATATTATTTTCTTATATCTATTCATTAGATTTCAGATAGTAAAAGACCCAGAAATGTGTACAACTATTCCACGGAATGACTGATGTAATTTTCACAATTAATTTATAATTATAATGAAAGTTTTTAAAGATGTGATGTGGTTCTCTAGAATGTTGCCTGGGCAATGATGTCCAAACAGTAAAGTAAAAGTAACAGTTTCTTTTAATTTAAAAAGCTTACTGACAATCCATTTCAATTACCTGATGGAAACACATTTTTGATATAAACTTTCCATTCTAGAACATTTCTATCTTCTTTTTGATAAATCTCAAGGATTCTTCTGAAGAATGCAGCCAAAAGAAATACTGTTACAAAATGCACCATTGCAACCGTTAATGGAAATGAATATTTCTGAAAGAAAAAAAAGAAAATATATGCAGCGCTGCTGGTACACCAATCAGTTGAATGTTATTTTTAAATTATTGTTTGTAGTGAAATTCTGTAGAATAATACTAGAGTTTTTTTCACTTTTAATATCGGACAGTGCATGGGACTGTGTCTGCTGGGTCGAAAAGGGTGGTGCCCATAATGCTCTGACGGTATGAAGACCAATATTTTCTATAGAATAAAAGGGGTAGTGGTCGTTGTCGTCGTCGTCGTCGCGGGGTTCAGGTGTCAGAAATAAAAGGAATGGTGCTCTGTTTCTTTACGGGCAATTGTTTACTTTTTCTGTATCATAGTTTAAAGTCTTTACAAAGTAGACATTTCTCTAATCTTGTTTTGCCTACAAGATGTACAAATTGTTTTGTTACAGCTCTTTGTGATGTTTATTATCAAGTTTATTAAGCAAATCTTTTTATACTCTCCCCTATTTTCATGCTGCAAGTTGTTACAGCGAGTATTGCTTATTATTACATAACAACAAATATGTGAAAAAAGCAGATAGCCTGTAAATCTCAGTTTTATCAATGGAGTTGTTCAATCAATTATTGTAACTTCATGTTTCCTATTCTCCTGCTATGCTCCACTAACCTAATTTTTAGTCATCTAAAAAAAGTTTTCTTGAGCCATCGTAAAATTAGCTATTTTTTAACAGCAAAAAAATGGTTATTAAATACTTTTAACCCGTCATACAACCTTCCCATATTATAAATATTGATTTGACAAGATGGTTTTATGATCACAACATCAGTAATTTGATGTTGTGGTTAAATTTTCAAAGCAGATGAAAAAAAATTAGATATGCAGAAGGAGTCAAATATTCAAAATCATGTACTTTCCTGTTTTAGTCAAATTTCCCCATACAATTTTGGTGTCAATGATTTAATTTATAAAATTTCTATATCTTTAATGTTTTATCTTTCTGTCAAAGAAAAAATTATATCGAAATCATTTATAAAAGAAAAGTTCAGCGTTTAAAAAATGGTGGCAAATTGCAATTCTGAAAATAAGAAAAATCCCTCTATGCTAACTGAGTGCTAGATATAGGCAACTATTGTTGGTTTTTGGTAACAATATTTAATATAGTTTTTTTTCTCAGATAAAAATAAAACTCATTCGATAAAATTGAATATTCATTCGGTAAAGTTAAATTTTCATTCAGTAAAATTAAATATTCGTTCAGTAAAATCAAAATGCTTGCATGTTCTTGATTTTTAGAATCTGGTCTTTTAATTGTATTAAACCACTCTAACATTTCATTCTTAGCCAGAATGCACTAGTTTTCCATGAACCTTATTCTTCAGGAAAGACTGGGTCAAATTACAGACAAGTTCACTAGGATTTAATCAAACGGGACCTAAGCCAATTAATAATCAAATCAAAAACCAGATATTACAAATCACATGTAAACTGCAGACCAGATTTACCTTTTCTACATTAAATTGAGGACCAGATATTATTATTGATGTTATTTCACAGTCCTTTTTTACCAAATGAAACGACAGAGTTATGATTTTCCTGAATGATTTTTTAATTTAAAAAATTATTTTTTATTTTAACGATTGAAAATTTAACTTTACCGAATGACTTTTGAGTCTGCCAAATTAAAATTGAATTTTATCGAACAAACTTTTTTTACTTATTTTTTATGCAATAATTTTCTTTATTGATATTGCTACCAAAAACCAACCATAGGCAACACAATACAAATTCGACCAGTAGTTATCTTGTCGTATCATGTCTGATCGAGTTAATATCATTATTTCAAGCCCTGAAATGGGCTATTCCATTTCAAAAATATACAGGGGTATTGTTGAACTTATTTTGCAAGACCCGCTGGAAAGTTTCAACATCAGCTTACCCCTTGGATATTGAGTTTTAACCCCTGGAAACATCTTCTTTTTGTTTATTTTCAGTGATTTTCTTTAGCAAGAGGCTGGAAAAAATCTTTATTTAAAAAAAGTTTTATTGATACCTGAAAATCTTCGTTGAGCCCCTTGGAATTTTTTGACAGTACTAAAAAAACCTTTTAAAAAAAGGGTTGAAAACCCCCTGGAAAAGTTTGTCAATAATAAAAGTTTGTATGGAGTAAAAATTGAATAGCTCATTATATCACTGATCTTCAGTCAGAGAATCCGTCCAAAAAAGCGTCCTCATAACATTACCAAAAGTAAAAATAGCGTCCACTCATTACGAAGGAGTTTATAAAACAATACAATACTGTACATCAAATCACACAAGACTTTTAAACACCATATAGTCTAATACACACTGTTGTTGAGTTTATAGTTCAAGTCAGATTTAAAAACAAATTTATTCCCCAGATGGAACGCAC